>CAUYQU010081470.1:0-133618 GCA_963574635.1 Cheracebus regulus
AAAAGGAAAGAAAGAGAGAAAGAAAACACTTTGTGCTTCCTACATTTCTCTAGACCTGGTACCTTTGTTTGTTTATATCATTTTTTTTTTTTTTTTGAGACAGAGTCTCACTCTATTGTCAGCCTGGCATGCAGTGGCACGATCTTGGCTCACTGCAACCTCAACCTCCTGGGTTCAAGTGATTCTCCTGCCTCAGCCTCCTGAGTAGCTGGGATTACAGATGCCCACCACCACACCTGGCTAACTTTTGTATTTTTAGTAGAGATGGGGTTTCACCATGTTGGCCAGGCTGGTCTTGAACTCCTGACCTCGTGGTACACCCGTCATGGCCTCCCAAAGCACTGGAATTATAAGTATGAGGTACCGCACCCAGCCCTGTATCATTTTCTTTCTTCTTTCTTTCTTTCTTTCTTTTTTTTTTTTTGAGACAGGATCTTGCTCTGCTGCCCAGGCTGGAGTACAGCGGTGTGACCTTGGCTCATTGTAACCTCTGCTTCCTGGGCTTAAGTGATCTTCCTGCCTCAGCCTCTTGAGTAGGTGGGACCACAGCTGTGCACTACCATGCCTGGCTTGTTATAGTTCATCTGCACAAATCCCCAGTGGACCAAAGCAGGACAGGGGATGCACAGCAGCATGTTTGTGCTCAGCCTCTCTGTGTTCTAGACTCTGTACTTTTCATCCTCTGTCTTACTTCATGTGCAGCAGGTCCTCAAATAATGGTGTTTCATTTGCCGTTCTCTCCATGTCTGCACGGGTTTTCTCCTCAGACGCCAGGTTCCTCCCATGTCCCAGAGCTGTTTCCATGAGGTTCACTGGTGAGTCTTCATGGTCCCAGTGTGAGTGTGACAGTGGGTGAGTGAGGGTGAGTGTGGGTGTGAGTGTGAGTGTGACAGTGGGTGATGAGGGTGCGTGTGGGTGTGGGTGTGAGGGTGAGTGTGGGTGTGGTGTGAGCATGCCTGGGAATGAGTGTGGTGAGTGTGGATAAGTGAGGGATGAGGGAGGGTGTGTGGGTGAGTGTGGGTGTGAGGCTGAGTGTGGGTGTGAGCATGAGTGTGGTGAGTGGAGGGATGAAGGAGGGTGTGGGTGTGGGAGAGTGTGGGTGTATGTGACTGTGAGTGTGAGTGTGGGTGAATGTGGGTATGAGGGTGAGTGTGGGTGTGAGTGAGTGTGACAGTGGGTGAGTGTGGGTGTGAGTGTGTGACAGTGGGTGAGTGAGGGTGAGTGTGGGTGTGTGGGTGAGTGTGGGTGTGAGGGTGAGTGTGGGTATGATGTGAACGTGCATGGGAATGAGTGTGGTGAGTGTGGATAAGTGAGGGATGAGAGAGGGTGTGTGGGAGAGTATGGGTGTATGTGACTGTGGGTGTGAGTGTGGGTGAATGTGGGTATCAGGGTGAGTGTGGGTGTGAGCGTGGGTGAGGATGAGTGTGGTGAGTGGAGGGATGAGGGAGGGTGTGTGTGTGGGAGAGTGTGGGAGACTGTGGGTGTGTGTGACTGAGGGTGTGAGTGTGGACGACTGCAAGTGAATGTGGGTGTGTCTCCCTAGGATAGAGGGTGTCCTACCCAGGGCAGGTCCCACCTGGTGCCCTAAGCTGCTGTGAAGGACTGTGTGGCCACTGGCGACCCTGAGCTGGAATAAACAGGTAAGACTTTATCTGACTTGTTTTGATTAATCCTTCTTAAATGTGTGAACAGCTCACATTTACTCAACGTTTAATATGAGGGGTATTGTGGTCTTTATTTAGAAGTTTGGTGATAATTTTGTGACTAGAAATTATAGCTTAACTCTGGTTTATATCAGTGTGTAAGAAAATGTGTTTGCTTTATATGTCGTTTTGCTTAAAGTCAGTTTCCAAGAACAATTAAGTGAGGATTTACTGTACATGAAACCCCACCAGGTGGCGACTCATGCTCCTGTTGCCACATTAGGATGGGCACACTAAAGCACAGAGAAGTTAGGGCACACACTAGCTCACCAGCTTAGAAAGTGGTGGCTCACGCCTGTAATCCCAGCACTTTGGGAGGCTGAGGTGGGTGGTCAGGAGTTCGAGACCAGCCTGGCCAAGATGGTGAAACCCCGTCTCTACTAAAAATACAAAAATTAGCCGGATGCAGTGGCAGGTGCCTGTAATCCCAGCTACTCAGGAAGCTGAGGCAGAAGAATCGCTTGAACCCTGGAGGCGGAAGTTGCAGTCAGCCGAGATCGTGCCATTGCACTCTAGCCTGGGTGACAGAGCAAGACTATCTCAAAAATAAATAAATAGAAAGTGGTGATGCAAGAGAGAAAGGGTTGACTTGCGGAAGCCTTTGAGAATGTTCGAGACAATGGGGTTTAGAACCCACGTGAAGATGTGGGCCTCGGGTAAGAGCAGAGGCGTTTGATTCTGAGCACCAGGGAATCGAATATGGGTACTCCTGTAGCTTGGAGGTAACTCATGTGCTGGGCAGATGAGTTACTTAAAGCAAATAGTTTTCCTCCAAACATAGAGTGGCACTTCATCAGAGGCATTACTATGAGTTTCATGGGGAAAGGGGACATGCATTTAGGATATGGTTGAGAGAGGCAGGTAAGGGGATGGGACCTGAAGTGGGAACTCTGTGTTTCACTGTAGCACGTGGGCTCTGAGTGTCTATGGAACACGGATGCCGGGACAGGGAAGACAGGTGGGAAACCGAATTGCCATTCTTTACAGTTTGACTTAGGCTGGCTATGGTAGTGCTGCAAGTTCTGAGTTAATGACTCTTCACCAAAATTTTAACTTAAGTGTCCACAGATCTGCCTATTCCTGATCTAAGCTATAAATCCAAGAAACCAAATTCTGTTGAGCCAGTCAATGAAGATCAGTTTCAGCTGGGTGCAGTGACTTATGCCTATAATCCCAGCACTTTGGGAAGCTTGAGGTGGGCAGATCACGAGGTCAGGAGTTTGAGACCAGCCTGGCCAATGTGGTGAAACCTTATCTCTAATAAAAATTAAAAAATTAGCAGGACGTGGTGGCACATACCTGTAATCCCAGCTACTTCGGAGGCTGAGATACAAGAATTGCTTGAACCTGGGCGGCAGAGGTTGTAGTGAGCCGCGATTGTACCACTGCACTCCAGCCTGGGTGACAGAGTCTCATTCTGTCACAAAATAAATAAATAAATAAATAAATAAATAAATAAATATCACAACATGTCAGTTAATAGGGTAGCAAATAAAAAAAAGAATTACAATATAAGTGCAGAAATTGAATATATTTTTGTTTTCAATCACTGAGTCAATGCAGAAGTAGTGTCCTGATTTCAAGCATCACACGGTTGGAAAGATAGGTACAGCTCAAGTGGGGAACAGTGTACAACAAATTCTGCAGCTTATTAAGAAACAGGAGGCTTGCTGGGTGCGGTGGCTCACGCCTGTAATCCCAGCACTTTGGGAGGTTGAGGTGCGTGGTTCACTTGAGGTCAGGAGTTCAAGACTAGCCTGGTCAACATGGTGAAACCTCGTCTCTACTAAAAATACAAAAATGAGCCAGTCATGGTGGTGGGCACCTGTAATCCCAGCTACATGGGAGGCTGAGGCACAAGAATCACTTGAACCCTAGAGGCAGAGGTTGCAGTGAGTTGAGACTGCACTGCTATACTCCAGCCTGGATAACAGAGAAAGCCTCAGTCTGAAAAAAGAAAGGAAGGAAGGAAGGGAGGGAGGGAGGAAGAAAGAGAGAGAGAGAGAGAGAGAAAGAAGGAGAAAAGAAAGAAAGAGAAAGAAAGAAAGAAGAAAGAAAAAAAGAAGGAAGGGAGAAAGAGAAAGAGAGAGAGAGAGAGAGAAAGGAAGGAAGAAAGGAAGGAAAGAGGGAGAGGAGGCTTAAGTAAAATGGCAGGATTTAGCCCTATATTATAGTTTGCTTCATTTTATAGGTGGAATAAATAAAATTTTAAAGAGGTTGTTTGGTGACAGTGGAAAGTGGTCAGATTTTTTGTGTATGTTTTTCTGTTTTTTTCAGTCTCAGACTGGACTCTCTAGGACACTTGCCCTGTTAAATGGGTTGGTGCCAGAGATAAAACGCTTTGGACACTCCAGCTAGTGGATTGTTAGAATTCGCCCGACTGACTCCCTGCCACCTTTGGCCCAAGCTAAGCACTGTTCTGGTTACATTCAAGGTCATCTGATTTGATTCCATTGAAACCCTCACAAACATTGAAGTCGAGCAGCAACTTAAGATTTAGAAAAGTGGTTTTCAATTTTTAAAATAGATCTCACAGTAGATTTTATGTCACAACTTAGTACTTAAGCATACACACTCATTCTAAAGCAAGCCAAAAATGTTTCATAAACAGTCTCTACTCTTAGAACACATATTATATTCTAATAATATATTCTATTCAACTCTGTTCTGTTCATTAAAAAAGATGTTGCTACAGGCAGGGCGCTGTGCTCACACCTGTAATCCCAGCACTTTGGGAGGCCAAGGCAGGTGGATCATGAGGTCAGGAGTTTGAGACCAGCCTGATCAATATGGTGAAACCCTGTGTCTACTAATAATACAAAAATTAGCTGGGCGTGGTGGTGGGCACCTGTAGTTCCAGCTACTCAGAAGGCCGAGGCAGGAGAATCTCTTGAATCTGGGAGGCGGAGGTTGCAGTGAGCCGAGATCACACCATTGCCCTCCAGCCTGAGAAAAAGAGTGAGAATTGGTCTCAAAAAAAAAAAAAAAAAAAAAATACGTTACTAAAAATCTACTACATTGATTGCCAAAAATCTACTACATTGATTTTTTTTTTTTGGGTCGCCCAGGCTGGAGTTCAATAGTGCGATCTCAGCTCACTGCAACCTCTGTCTCCAGGTTCAAGCGATTCTCCTGCCTTAGCCTCCCGAGTAGCTGGGATTACAGGCGCCTGCCACCGCGCCCGCTTAATTTTCATATTTTTAGTAGAGATGGGTTTTCACCATGTTGGCCAGGCTGATCTGAAACTTCTGACCTCAGGTGATCTGCCTCCCTTGGCCTCCCACAGTGCTAGGATTACAGGTGTGAGCCACCATGCCCCGCCCTAGATTGAATTTTTATCCACTAATAGGTTATGAACCAGCCTGAAAAACACAGGTTTAGAAAATGTATTTTTCTTTTTACAGAATTGGCTCTAGAAAGAAAAAAAAAGAAAAAGAAAATGTATTTTTCTCTATTTTAATCATTTATGTAGTAGAATAACAGCCAAGATTTTATAAACTGGAAACATCTGTTATTAATATCCAAGGACATCTGATTAGAACAAAGGTGATAAAGGTATTTATTTTAAAAATAATAACTACCACTTTTATTGCCTACTCTTATAGTATGAGGCTTTTAACAAACATTTTCTCAAATTCCTGCAACAACCTTGTAATTTAGGGCACTACACTTCCCATCAAGGAATGGCAGTGCTTCTGTACATCACAGAGGATGGCCAGAAGTAACAAGACTTCAAAGAAGATGACCAAGCAAGCGAGCAGATGGACTTGCCACAGCACATGGGTGCTGGCCGTCGATGAACCTTGGTGGATCCGAGCGAGATGATTCATCACTCTTGGTACAGCAAAGGACAGCAGCTCAGACTGCAGAGCTAGGTCTCCTGACCCCAAGTCCCATGGCACAGGCCAGGCTCTGTACTTTTGATAGCAAGTGGTGACAAGCCAGTCTCCTCCACGTGGGGCGAGCAGTGGCATGGCAGTCATGCTCTAAGGCTACCTCTATCAAATAGCTACACAAATGGCTACTGGTCAGAGGGTGGCGGGGGCTTTGCAGCTTGGCACAGTCTGCAAAGACACACAGGGTCCCAGGGCCTGGGGTGGACTGACTCTCTCAACAATTCTTCATTTTATAGTGAAAAGACATCATTTTCTTTTTTCTTTCTTTCTTTTTTTTTGAGACTGAGGCTTGCTCTGTCTCCCAGGCTGGAGTGCATTGGTGCGATCTCGGCTCACTGCAACCTCCGTCTCCTGAGTTCAAGCAATTCTCCTGCCTCAGCCTCCTGAGTAGCTAGGACTACAGGTGTCTGCCACCATGCCCAGCTAATTTTTGGATTCTTAGTAGAGACGGGGATTCACCATGTTGGCCAGGCTGGTCTCGAACTCCTGACCTCAGGTGATCCGCCAGCATTGGCCTCCTAAAGTGCTGAGATTGCAGGTGTGAGCCACTGTGATCCACCTAAAGACATCATTTTCTTAAATCTACACAAATAATGTGGCAGGGTGTCCATTCTCATACATTCACCTTACTCTGATGCAAATGCTTTTTTTTTTTTTTGATTGCTTGTCTAATCTGGTGCCTTTGACCTGATGATTATGGGCAAGTAATGACACAAGACTTTATCCCTGTACATGGATCATTTCACACAGACAAGCAGAGACATGGCAACAATGCCTAGAAGTGGAATTTCTGGACCAAAGGCCTTTCGTGATTTTGATGGATATTGCTGAATTGTCCTTTGTCAAGGTTGCATCAATTTACACTCAAAACAACTTGTGGAGATGACCCGTTTCCTCACACCTTTGATATGTCACCAAGCTATTCAGTCTTCGTCAGTCTCACAGGAGAAAAACAGAATCTCCCTGCAGTTTTCATTTCTATTACCAGGGTGTGTCCTTTGTTTAACAGTAATTTGCATTTCCTTTTCTGACACTGTCACATCTAAGAAGTTTTGTTTTATGTGTAAGTATACTAAAAGTGCTTTTTCTTAGTTTTATTTATGTCATTTTTTTCCAAGCACAAATTTTTTTACTTTTATGTCATCAAACGTAGCATTTTCTTTATGGCTTCAGAGTTTTGTTTCATATTTTGGGAAGGTCGTCTCATCCTGAAACTTTTTTTTTTTTTTTTTTGAGACAGAGTCTCGCTCTGTCACCAGATTGGAGTGCAGTGGCACGACCTTGGCTCACTGCAACCTTCGCCTCCCCGTTTTTTGTTTTTTTTTTTTAAGCGATTCTCCTGCCTCAGCCTCCCGGAGTAGCTGGGACTACAGGCTCGAGCCACCACACCCAGCTAATTTTTGTATTTTCAGTAGAGATGGGGTTTCACTATGTTGGCCAGGATAATCTCCATCTCTTGACCTTGTGATCTGCCCACCTTGATCTCCCAAAGTGACGGGATTATAGGCATGAGCCACCATGCCCGGCCCTGAAACTATTTTTAAAATCTCAATTTTCTTTCTTTCTTTTTCTCTCTTTCTTTCTTCCTTCTCTTCTCGTCCCTTCCCCTTCCTTCCTTCCTTCCTTCCTTCCTTCCTTCCTTCCTTCCTTCCTTCCTTCCTTCCTTCCTTCCTTCCTTCTTTCTTCTCTCTCTTTCTCTCTCTCTCTTTCCTTCTTTCTTTCCAGGGTCTTGCTCTGTTGTCCAGGCTGGAATGCAGGGGTGTGATCAGAGATTCACTACAGCCTTGACCTTCCTGGCTCAGGCAATCCTCCCACCTCAGCCTCTTGAGTAGCTGGGACTACAGGTGTGTGCAACCGCACCAGGCTAAGTTTTAAATTTTTTCGTAGAGATGGGGGTCTCACTGTTTCCCAGGCTAGTCTTGAGCTCCTAGGCTGAAGCGATCCTCCCATCTTGGCCTCTCAGAGTGCTGGGATTATAAATCCATTTTATTTAAAAAGTTTTATTCATCTCTCTGAATTTACTTCTCAGTAAATTGATGAGCCTTGGTGGATCAAAGCGAGACGATTCATTACTCTCAGCAGAGCAAACGACAGCAGCTCAGCATTGCAGAGCTAGGTCTCCTGATCCCAAGTTCCATGGCATAGGCCAGGCTCTGTTCTTTTGATAGCAAGTGGTAACAAGCCAGTCTCCTCCGTGAGTGATGTCAAAGGTGAGAGAGGAGTACCCTTCCTTTTTTCCCTGAGTGGCTATGTGGTTGTCCTATACATTGGAGAAATTGCATTTTCTACAGATATCTATTCAATTTTCTCTCTCTCTCTCTCTCTCTCACACACACACACACACTCACACACACACACACACACATCTATTTCTGGGCTCTATTCTTTTCCATTGACCTGAGCAGGCGTCAGCACAGTGTCACTTTAATTCTTGCTGCTTGAAATATCTAACTAATTGAAGGAACTAATCTTACATTGTAATCCTTTTTCAACATTTTTTTTTTTTTGTCTATTCTAGTATGCTTAGTTTTCCTTCAGAACTTTGGAATCAGCTTTTCTTTCTTTTAAAAAGCCAGTTGCAATTTCACTGGGATTACTTTACTTATTTATAGGACTGCCTTATTTATAGAATCAGTTAAGCAGAACTAATATCATTATCAATTGATTTTTTTTTCAATTGCTCAGGCCAAAAACCACTTTCGAGTCATCTTTGATGCTTCTAGCTCTCCCATATCCTTCATCTGATTCATCAGCAAGCCTGTCAGCAGTGCCTTCCCTAACATCCAGAAACTGACCGCTTCGCACCCACTCCCACCTCCCACCCTTGTCAAGTAATAGTCATTCTTCACCCACTTCCTCAACAGCTTCCTAACCGGCCTTCCTGTCTTTCTTCCCTCTCGCTTGACTATTCTCAACACGCAAGTCAGAGCCCCTCGCTCCTCCGCTCAATACGTGTGCTCTGGAGGCTCTCCGCCTCACGCAGAGTGAAAAGCAGGCTTGGAGCAAAGATCCTACAGTTATCTGGGGGAGTGTCCCAGGCAGAGGAAACAGCCAGAACGAAGGCCACAGGCAGGATCCTGGTGGCGAAGAACAGGAGAGGAGGGCCAGCCCAGCAGGAGTCCAGGGCCTTAGAGATTAGTTCACACTAAAAATAGCTAGAAGCAGTGACCCCCGTGGGGTGGGGATTGTGATAGGAGGGGAAAGATCTTTTTTATACAGTTAAAAGCCTTGCACAACGACTTGCCTTCTAAAACTATCTACATGTATGGCTTTGATAAAAATAAGAAATTTTGAAACACTGACATACGAAAAGAAAAATATAGAAACCAACGGAAAAATTTAACAGATGGTCTTTGTCAGCATGTAGTGGGAGTTAAGCTTTCCTTTAGCAGATGGATGGACATTCTTATAACCAAAACTGCATGACTTCTCAGTTATCATGAGGGTTTCAAACAGAAAACTAACATCCATCAATTTAAATTTTAATTCGTGAGAATCAAATTAAAATTTAATGCCCCTGGGAGGTAAAGAATATTTTGTTAGTGTAATTTATCAAGTGAAATGGCAAATCGATACTGGTAGATTTAGCGATCTTCAGAAAAACGGAAGGGGGAGGAAAATATTTTGATACATATTTTTTTTCTTTGAGACAGACTCTCGCTCTGTCGCCCAGGCTGGAGTGCAGTGGTGTGATCTCGGCTCACTGCAACCTCCGCCTCCAGGTTCAAGCGATTCTCCTGCCTCAGCCTCCCAAGTAGCTGGGACTACAGGCCACACAGCTAATTTTTAATTTTTAGTAGAGACAGGTTTCACCATGTTGGCCAGGCTGGTCTGAAACCCGTGACCTCAGGTGATCCTCCCTTGGCCTCCCAAAGTGCTGGATTACAGGCGCGAGCACCACATTTGGCCAATAGTTTTGTTTTAAAAATAATCATGCTGTTGGGTAGATATTTGAAAAAAGTGCAATTTTAGGAATACAAAGGGTAGTGAAGAGAATATAGAAGCTAAAGTGTTGGCTTCCAGTGAAGAAGCCTCAGAGATGAAAATCTCCCGTAGGCTCCAGGTTCCAAATCTTCGTATGTTCCTTCACAGAGATAGACTGCAGGAGACTCGGAATACCTTCTGCCCTCCGTAAAAACAAACACATGGCATGAGGCTTCATCTTGCCGTAGGAGCAGGAGGATGAAAAGCCGGAGCACCTAGGAGGAAAAGATTCCTCCGAAGTAGATTCCACAACCACATTAAACACAAGCCTTTTCCCTGATTGCTTTGTGTACTCTAAAAACTGTCCCAGTATTAAACTTTCAAGGTTAATTTCTTTCTTTCTTTTCTTTTTTTTTTGAGACAGTCTTGCTGTGTCGTCCAGGCTGAGTGCAGTGGTGTGATCTCGGCTCACTGCAACCTCCGCCCCCGGGTTCAAGCGATTCTCCTGCCTCAGCCTCCAGAGTAGCTGGGACTACAGGTGCATGCCAACACACCCGGCTAATTTTTTTGTATGTTTAGTAGAGATGGGGTTTCCCTGTGTCAGCCCGGATGGTCTTGATCTCCTGACTTCCTGATCCGCCCACCTTGGCCTCCCGAAGTGCTGGGATTACAGGCGTGAGCCACCGAGCCCGGCCGGTTAATTTCTGATCACCCAATCATGAAGCCAAATATTTTAGATCTGCAGCCCATCTCCACTCCCCAGCAGTGTCCTCCTTTTCTAAGTTGCATTCTTTTTCCCTAACAAAAGGAGAAACAATGGAGCATAGACGTGGTTTGTTGTTTAAAATATCAAGAATTGTTTCCCAACAGCCAGACTTCGTGGCAGGCACAGAAAAGGACCTATTATAGCTCCCGAAGTCTGCAGCCCAATAGGCAAGATCGCTTGAAACTTCCCAGGTGCCAGCAATAACAAACGGAAAACGAGCAGGGGTGGGGACATTTCCTTCTATTTTATCACCACCATCAACCTATTATGACAATTTCTTCTGGAAACTAGATTTATACAGGAAACTCAGCAAGCAAATAGGGTTATTCCTCTAGAAATGGGAAGGCTAAACTAATTTTCTTATTTTTGATTCTCATTAGTGAGAAATTAAGGCCATTAAAATCACTTATCTATTTATTCAGGCATAGCCTCTTAAAATGTTCTCAGCTCTTCATATAGGCAAAAATTATCATGCAAGAATTTTCATTATTACAAATTTACAAAGTCGTTAAAGATCCCACTCTCAATCACACACTTGCTCCTCTCCTTATATTGTGCAATGTTGCTTTACTTAACTGATCTTCAGGAATAACGCAAAAATCAATGATAAAAGTCCTTAGCATTTCACTTTTTTTTTTTTTTTGAGATGGAGTCTCGCTCTGTCACCCAGGCTGGAGTGCAGTGGCACAATTTCGGCTCACTGCAACCTCAACCTCCTAGGTTCAAGCGATTCTTCTGCCTCAGCCTCCCGAGTAGCTGGGACTTCAGGCATCAGCCACTATGCCCAGCTAATTTTTGCATTTTTAGTAGAGACAGGGTTTCACCATATTGGCCAGGCTGGTCTCAAACTCCTGACCTCATGATCTGCCCACCTCAGCCTCCCAAAGTGCTGGAATTACAGGCGTGAGCCACCGCGCCCAGCCATCCTTAGTACTTTGAAAAGCACATTTTGTGCCTCTAAAAGTTAACAGTCTTCATATAAAAGTTGTTCCATCTTTCGGATGCCCTGATCAGTGATTTTCACACTTTTTTCATGACTCATTTTAATAAATTTTACAGTGACTCAGTATCCGTATGTGCACACGCCAAACTATTTGCAAAGGGAAAAAAAACAAACAACTCTAACAACAGGTAGTGCATGCTGGTATTTTCTGTTCAGTTCTATTCTCTCCCATTCCATTAAAAAATACTAGTAAAGACCCCTGATTAATTTCCTCACTAAAGCAACACAAATTTGAAAATCACTCTAGGTTACATATTACTTATTTTTGTGACATTAACTGAAAATACTGAAATTTTGAATCCTAGATGGCCAGTCTCTCTTGTTCTGTTTTCACTCTGGAATATTCAAAGGTAAAAACGTGAATGCTAATCTCTATTGTTACTACATAGCATGACTTTTATATTTATTACTTATTTTTGAGACATGGTCTCACTCTGTCACCCAGGCTGGAGTGCAATGGCGTGGTTTCAGTTCACCGCAACCTCTGCCTCCTGGGTTCAAGCGATTCTTGTGCCTCAGCCTCCCGAGTAGCTGGGATTACAGGTGCCTGTCACCATGCACAGCTCATTGTTTTGTACTTTTAGTAGAGACAGGGTTTTGCTATGTTGGCCAGGCTGGTCTTGAACTCCTGGCCTCAAATGATCTGCCCAACTCGGTCTCCCAAAGTGCTGTGATTACAGGAGTGAGCCAATGTGCCCTGCCAAATTTATTTTTAAAGCAATCAGAGATAGCCTTCTGGAAACATTGGGCAAATCCTCAAAACTGCTCTCTTCTGCATATCTGGAGTCCTAGTTACTCAGGAGCCTAGGTGCTGGGGAGGCTGCAATGAGTTATGATTGTGCCACTGCACTCCAGCCTGGGTGACAGCAAGACCCTATCTCTCTACAAGAAAAAAAAAGAAAAGAAAAGAAAAACCTTCCAAAAAAATTCTAATATCTAGGGTTAGGCATATCTATAGTACCAAGCAGGGCTTGGTAAAAGCTTGAATCATGCCAACAAATAAAAAAGCTGTAGCCTGTGAAGAAATGATGTGAAATGATTCTAATGCTACAATCAAAAAGAGAAAACTCAAAATGCTGGCCTAGTACCAGTTTCATTCCACAGGATATTTTTACATATTGAATTTGTCAAGGTTGTTTGTCATCTTTAACTTCAATTATTTTTTCATTTCAATAAGTTCTCTTTGGTTTTCAAATCTGTTTGATAATTTTCTTGTTCTCTATTCAGTTTCTTATTTATTGAAAACACACAGTCTGTATGGTATCACTACATCCTTGCAGCTCCTATGCCCCTAAGATTGTTTTGTTTGGTAGGCTCTCATGCCTTGCTTTTATGTATTGTCATTTTTGACTTTGAGGGCACATTCCATGAACTCTTTACAGGGCACTCACTGGCGGTCTGGGTTGAAGTTGAGTTCTGAAAAAACAGAGCAGATATGTGTTCATTTCTCACAGTTACCTAGAGCCCCTACCGATCTGGTATTACTTTCAACCAAAATATTGGCTTGAAGGTTTGTCTGTTTTAAAATCACACACAGAGGAGGAATGTGGGCTGAAATCCAAGTGTGAGGTAACTTGGGGGCACAAACTGTCAGGAGTGTGTGTGTGTGTGTGTGTATCCACTTATTTATGTATAGACTTATATTTTACTTTTCCATCCAGAACCACAGTTCAAAACAGAAAATTTCCCTGGGGCTACCACTGGGGATTGGGCCTCAGTCTCATAGATGTTTCGGGGCTATAGCTCCCTCACTTGGGCTGATCCTAGCCATCATCGCTTGTCTTCTGGGCCCCTGAAACTGTGAAATCTAAAGCTGTCCTTAACCTCTACGTTCCAACTTTCACTGAATTTTTTAGACTCTAGGCATTACTTATCTCCTGTGAGCTCATTTGAAAAACATTTTTTAATCCGACATTTTGAATAGTTTCTAGGAGGAGGGTACATCTTACACCATATGGCTATGCAGATTTATAAAATCAACAATTCTCTCTGAAGTGATTTGAAATAAAACGTGTAGAAAAATTACTGTGTATAATTCAGACTTTATTGCTTATTAATTGTGTCGCTCCACAAAATTTAAGTAAACAGACATTGAGAAAATATATTGGGCACGTTAAACAGATGACGGCAATATTGATGAGACTGTTCAAGTGTTTCACATAAGGAAATAAGAGGCACTACCGTCACCACCACCCCTAGAAATGTGTACATTTCATATAAAAAGAGTAAAAATAGTTGATTGGTATGTAACTAGCATCATTCTCTGTAATCTATGAGCCATAATAAGCCTGAACAATTTCAGAATCCTCAGAGCAAAACCAAGTATTTTATTCCACTAGCAGATGTTTCTTCAAAAACAAAAAAAAACACAAACCAATACAACAGATACTACCCACATGCAACCCTGAAACAAAAGTTGGCGTAATTCCAGTAGCCCTGAATTTTAACATGTTTTGCTCTATATTAATTCAAGAAACAAAATGTGATTTGGCTTTTGAAAATGAGATTAACGCCTTCGCTGTAATTATACTTACTCTGTAATTCACACTATTTAGCTGAAGTCAGTTAACCAGTAAAAACCACGGATACAACTCAAACTGCTCTTCACTTCTTCAAACGAGTATTATTCTATAAAAACTCAGACCCAAGCTGCACAGGTGTAACTTGAGAAACTAACAATCTCCCTACCACACATAACAGTAGTTTTATGTATTCTTAAAGCTGGGCACATATACAAAATCACTGTACAACACACACAAACATCAGAAACTTTTCTTGGTACAACTAGACCAATAGTTTCCTCTATTACTATTTTTTTAAATCAAGCATGTATAACAGTTGAGCATTTAAAAGACTCCCAAGTATATGATTAAAAAGATGCTCAGGTTGCGAAATATATTTGAATACTTGAAAAGACACTCCAAAAAGAAAAAAGACTTGAAATGTGGTTTTATGTTGAACCATTTAGGAGACCTCAGTTCCAACAACTAAAAGCACACAACAGCAGATAAATAGGATTTTATTAAAATCAATGTCTCCAACAATACAAAAATTAAATATTAAGGCATCTTTTACTCCCATCCTGGTATATGCAAAAGAGAATGTTTTAAGTAAGAGCCAGCATTTCTTATTAAAATGCTTTCTAGTGTATTTGGCAGATTTGTTTTTATATTCTCCTATTCCACATATCATTCAAAGCACTCATGATCAAACATCTTGACCCAAATCAAAAGTATAAATAGATATTAATTTATTCAAGGGAAGCAGTTCACCTTTCAAAAATTAAAAGGAACTACAAAGAATATCATGAATAAAGTTCAAATACCAGCATTTGAATTTCTTTGAAGCAATTTATGGTTCAGTAATTAAGCAAAAGAAGAAATGAAGACTTTATGTAAGATGAGAAGACTATTAATATGGACTGCACTATGGAGTAACTATTCATTTAGTACTCTGCTCCACTGGGATGATGGTTTGAAAAAGGCTTCATACTCCTTTAAGAAAATATCACATCCACCAGGATAAGAGCATATAAATTAACATTGATTCTTATTCTCCATGCCTGTCCATTTACAAAGCTCAAGAGGCTTCATAAAGTATACTAAACAGTAACATTTTCACCTTTTATTAAGGCAAGTTTGTGGAAATAATTTAATATAACCAGATCTCTTCATGAACTTTCAACTTACAACATTTTTAATGTAAGAAACTTACAAAAATTTGTGTTTTATAAAAAGCCACCTCAATACCAGAAAATAGCAATGGAAGATTTTGAACCCAGTTTACTTTTTAAAGAATGCTCTTTCTTCGTCTCAAATTCCAAGTGCTACTCATCATCCTTAGAGCCAGTTTTGCTTAACTATAGAAAAAGAGAAAATAGTCAACAAGTTTAAGCGATATTTTCTGAGTTCATTGTTTCCATGGAGTATCAGAATTAAATAAACTATAGGCAACAAGACTCACGTAACTTAAATCACCTATAGCTTTTACCACACTTTTCATCTTCTAGCTCAGCTAATTCAAACAGTTTTCAAAACACAACCTCAACAAAGATCTAAACTCAACAGAACAAGGGTGGCAGGTGGGTGGGTGAGTGGGACACTCTTGAAGCTTTTTAGGAAATAAACTGGAACCAAGAATATACAAACAGAAGGTACCATTTATAAAATGAATGACATTCTTCTTGTTTTCTATCACACATGCTTTTAACATTTTTTTAAAAATAATTTTAAACTGTGGTCAAATAAAAATAATATGTAACATAAGATTTACCATCTTAACCACACAATATATTCTTACAGTTTTGAAAGTATGATAAAAGTCTTATTGTTGAGTTGCAATTTTTTTCTGAGAAAAATCTTTGGCAAGGATTGGCAAATTTGGGATAAGAGGGGCAGATAAAATACCAAGGCAATTCTGATCAGACTAGTGCCCCAACTATTGAGAAAGATTACTGTACCCGACAACTCCAGGAATGCCAGAGAGTGTGGGAAGCCATGAAAAGCAGAAGCTACTAAAGGTGCTGGTCCTCAAATATTTCGGCCCAAGGACCTCTTCACACTTCTTAAAAAATTTTAAACTTTTTGTAGAGAGGGAGTCTCACCAAGTTTCCCATCTGGTCTTGAACTCCTGGGCTCAAGCAATCCTCCTGCTTAGGCCTCCCAAAGTGCTGGGATTACAGGTGTGAGCCACCATGCCCCACCCAAATCTCTTTACTATCTATTTCAGTGGAAGATAGCTGGCTTCTCACAAATATGCTTCAACAGTAAATCAGGTATAACGGAAGACAGCTAACAGCAGCACAGTAGAAGTACTAAGAACACAGCAGAAGTACTAAGAACAATCTGGAGGCCGGGCGCGGTGGCTCACGCCTGTAATCCAAACACTTTGGAGGCCAAGGCAGGTGGATCACCTGAGGTCGGGAGTTCAAGACCAGCATGGTGAAACCCCGTCTTTAAAAAAAAAAAAAAAAAAAAAAAAAGAACGATCTGGGTTAATACGCACATCCTCAACCTATTAACTGAGAAAATTCTGGTAAACACAAGAATATACAAGCACACATTCTCTTAGTGCTTTAAGAGTATTAGTGATGGCATCATCAAATGTCATGCAGCCTCTGGAAATGCCAGAAAAGATTAATAAGAAAATGGGTTAAGGCTGGGAGCGGTGGATTATAGGCACTGCTCATGCCTATAATCCCAGCACTTTGGGAGGCCGAGGCGGGTGGATCACAAGGTCAAGAGATTGAGACCATCCTGGTCAACATGGTGAAACTCCGTCTCTACTAAAAATACAAAAATGAGCTGGGCGTGGTGGCACGTGCCTGTAGTCCCAGCTACTCGGGAGGCTGAGGCAGGAGAATTGCTTGAACCCAGGAGGTGGAGGTTGTGGTGAGCTGAGGTCGCACCATTGCACGCCAGCCTGGGTAACAAGAGTGAAACTCTGTCTCAAAAAAATAAAATAAAATAAAATACAAAATTAGCCGGGCATGGTGGCACATGTGTGTAATCCCAGCTACTCTGGAGGCTCAGGCAGGAGAATCGCTTGAACACGGGAGGCAGAGGTTGCGGTGAGCCAAGATGGCACCATTGCAATCCAGCCTGGGCAACAGGAGTAAAACTCCATCTCAAAAAAAAGAAAAAGAAAAAGAAAAAGAAAATTGCTCATTCTGGAGCACAGCACATTTGGAGGAAATAATGGATTTAGCTGGTTAGGCTATATATTGGTACATGTAGGACAACATAAAGTATCCATCAAGCATCAGTGGAGAAAGGCCTGGGAAAATGAGAGAATGCCAGTGAGCCTTCACTCATACAAGTATCTTATATAGAGGAGGAAGAAATACTGTGTTTCTTCCAGTTGTACCTTAGGGCCCCATTTCCAGGAAATATTTTTGTACTAGTTACTAGAATCACCAAGATTATTTTAAAACTTCAATAGAAAATGCATTCCATGGACCAAACAGCTGGCTTTAAAATAAAGTTTAAGAAAATGGCAGGGCCAGGCATGGTGGCTGTCACCTGTAATACCAATAACTTGAGAGGCAGAGGCAGGGGCATCACCTGAGGCCAGGAGTTTGAGAGCAGCCTGGTCTACATGGCGAAACCCCATCTCTACTACAAATACAAGAATTAGCCAGGGGTGGTGGCATGTGCCTATAGTCCCAGCTACTTGGGAGGCTGAGGCACAAGAATTGCTTGAACCCAGGAGCGGAGGGTCCAGTGAGCTGAGATCATGCCACTGCACTCCAGCCTGGGTGACAGAGCAAGATTTGGTTTCAAAACAAAAAAAGAAAATAGCTAGGAGCAGTGGCTCATGCCTGTAATCCCAGCACTTTGGGAGTCCACGGTGGAAGGATCACTGGAGCCCAGGAGTTTGGGACCAGCAGCGTGGACAACAACATGAGACCCTGTCTCCAGTAAAAATTAACAAAATAGGCCAAGTACAGTGGCTCACACCTGTAATCTCAGCACTTTGGGAGGCCGAGGTGGGCGGATCACTTGAGGTCAGGAGTTTGAGACCAGCCTGGCCAACATGGTGAAACCCCATCTCTACTAAAATACAAAAACATTAGCCAGGTGTGGTGGTACATGCCTGTAATCCCAGCTACTTGGGAGGCTGAGGCAGGAGAATCACTTGAACTCAAGGTGGAGGTTGCAGTGAGCCAAGATTGTACCACTGCACTCCAGCCTGAGCAACAAAGTGAGACTGCATCTCAAAAACAAACAAACAAAAAATTACATGGGTGTGGTGGTAAATGACTGCGGCCCCTGCTGCATGGGAGGCTGAAGTGAGAGGATCACCTTTCCAGGGAGGTCAAGGCTGCAGGGAGCCACATCCACACCACTGCACTCTAGCTTGGGAGACATAGCCAGACCTTGTCTTCAAAAACAAAACAGCAACAACAACAAAAAACCCAGAACAAAAACCAAAAAGGGTTAAGAATCTACTGCTTGTAAGTTACCTGTGTTTGTGGGTCCTCACTAAAACCCTAATCTTTAACTACCCTTCCATCACATTAAACACTTCTCACAGGAGTTGTGGCACTAACTGGAATGCAAAACTTATTTCATCAAATCCTACAAAGAGAATTCATTTACTGTGTTAAATATTAGTTTAACGTATTTGAAACTACAGCTAATACAAGAAACATCTGAGACATGTAGGCAGAAAAATTCAAAATGAAAGCAAACAATTTTAAACAAAAACAGAAAATTGTTCTTGGTATGATGAACAACTACATTTAAGACCTGTCCTTAAAGAACCCACAAAAACTGGGGCCAGGTGTGGTGGCTGATGGCTGTAATCCCAGCACTTTGTGAGGCTGAGGTGCGAGAATCATCTGAGCCCAGGAGGTTGAGACAGGCCTGGCCAACATATCTGTCTCTACATATAATTAGAAAATTAGCCAGGCATGGTGGTACATGCCTTTGATCCCAGCTAGTCAGGAGGCTGAGGATCACTTAAGCCTGGGAGGTCAAGGCTGCAGTGAGCCATGATCATGCCACCAGCTAGCCTGGGTGACAGGGCAAGATTCTGTCTCAAAAACAAAAAACAAAAACTTAAAAGTAATTTCTAATAAGAAATTAAAACACTCTTTTCCATGTCTGGTTTTCTTGTTTCCATATATTGTCGATAACTTAGAGTTGTATTTAAGAATCTGCATTCTTCACTTTTTTTTCTTCTTTCCCATCATGTAAAGAACCAGTGTTTTTATTTTTTTAGGTGGAGTCTTGCTCTGTCACCCAGGCTGGAGGGCAGTGGCATGATCCTGGCTCACTGCAACCTCTGCCTCCTGGGTTCAAGCGATTCTCCTGCCTTAGCCTCCTAAGTAGCTGGGACTACAGGCTCACGCCACCACGCCCAGCTCATTTTTTTATTTTTAGTAGAGTCAGGGTTTCACCATATTGGCCAGGCTGGTCTTGAATTGGTGACCTCAGGTGATCCAACCACCTTGGCCTCCCAAAGTGCTGCAATTATAGGCGTGAGCCACCATGCCCTAAGCATCTGCATTCTTTTTTTTTTTTTTTTTTTTTGACAGAGTCTCGCTCTTTCGCCAGGCTGGAGTGCAGTGGCACGATCTTGGCTCACTGCAACCTCTGTCTCCCGGAGTGAAGTGACTCCCCTGCCTCAGTATCCTGAGTAGCTTGGGACTACAGGTATGCGCCACCACATCTGGCTAATTTTTTGTATTTTAGTAGAGATGGGGTTTCACCATGGCCAGGATAGTCTCGACATCCTGACCTCATGATGCGCCCGCCTCGGCCTCCCAAAGTGCTGGGATTACAGGCGTGAGCCACTGTGCCTGGCCACATCTGCATTCTTAAGATGTACTTACATCGTCATACTATATTGTAGTTATAACTTACTTCTGTAAATTTTTCATTATTTTAAAAAAAGAAGATCTAAAATTGAGAGTGTAGGGAAGAGAAGAATGTGAAAGGTATTTCAACAATACTTACATGCTGGATGTAAAAAAGGAAACAGACATCCCAGTAAATTCCAAAGGTTGTGAAGAGGGAAACAAAAAACAGGAATTTCATTATTTGTGGGTAACAATTATAACAAGTTTAAAGACTAGAATATAATTGTTATATACCTTCACAACATCAACCCAGTTCCAGCCTCTAGGAAGTTCTCCTTTGTGATCTAGAAGATAAAAAATAGTAACTTTATTTCTAAGACCAACCAGCTAGTTTAAAATTAATATTCTAAATAACATTTTTATACTATTATATACAACAAATAGGTTAAAAATTTAAATGACATATTACTAAGTTGGAAAAACAGTTTATCATTATGAATCGATACTGTTCTCCTGGGAATAACTGCAAAATATTTTAGGTATACTCTTTTTTTACATTTATGATATTGCTATCCAAGACAAAATCTGATAGCAAGGAAAAAATATGGAGATGGGTTGGCAATGCCAGAAGAGCAGTTAATCCATTTATTAGTTTCATGCATTTGCATGAAGCTTCTGCTTTATATAAGGTCATTGCTTATTTAAGAAAGAAGTTGTACTGTTCTGTTTAATAAATCAGCATTTCACACTCAGAAGCTACGCTCAAGGCAGGAAGATTGACAAACATATGTCTGGCTTGGCTTCAAGACTAAGAGGAGGGCTGGCTAACTTATGTATTAGTTGCTATGCTCTGATAAAATATTCATTATTTAATCTAACATTCTTTAAAAAGGGCTTTAATCTGTTGGGATTGCTTGGAAATTAGCTTATAATAGTTTACAAAGTGCTTTTATTCTTTTAACAGAATATTCAAAGAATAGCTTAACAAATACTATCTACAAATTCTTCAATTTAAAAATGGCCTGATTTCCTTTATGCTTGATGTATGCCATACATGTCTCAACTTTATGAAACCTTCAAAACTTGAAACACTCAAAACAAGCACATTATATGAATTTTCCAGCTAGGGAAAAAGAAATTAACCCACGATACTTATTGGAGAGAAGCAGTATACTGGAGCTCAATTTTAGACGCTACCAGTTCTTTTCTCCTTCATGCCAAGAAGAATCGTATCCCACTGGTTACTGGTTATAAGGAGCACATCACCATGTGCCATGGCTGTCCCATTAGAGTTTTATTTAGAAAGAAAGTTCCAAGTCACAAACTCCTATACTGTCGTTATAGGAAGGTAATGGCTTTAGGGGGACATCATCAAAGAGACAAAGGTAGGGAGATATTAAAGAAATGGAAATGAGTGATCGCAGGTCATTCTGTATAAAGCAACAGTCCCTAACTGATATAGATGCTACAACATTCAAAGAGAGATAAACCAAATTCTAGACAACAGACTGTAATGGCTAACA
This sequence comes from Cheracebus regulus, assembly GCA_963574635.1. Lineage (NCBI taxonomy): Eukaryota > Metazoa > Chordata > Mammalia > Primates > Pitheciidae > Cheracebus > Cheracebus regulus. The sequence continues at coordinate 21,121 of CAUYQU010081470.1, forward strand.
ATTTACTGCTTCAGTTGTTTTTATATTTTAATGGTGCTCTGACATTAGGTATAATGAATTCCTAGATTTTTTTATTTCATAAACCATTACCATTTCAAAAATATATTTTGGGAACAAACACAGAACTGCTATTTGCCACAGACAGACATTAAACAAAACATAAACCAAAAAAACTGCCATTCCATTACAAAAGAAAGGGCATTTAAAAGGCCCTCACCAAAATAAAAGGGTCAGTTCTTCTCAATAAAGAAAAATTTTTAACCTCACACTAGTAGCACTCACATAGATACATAAGTATAAATGTGCAAGTGTACAAATGACAATGTCCTCATTTTCCCTAACTGAAAAAGTTTACAGACTATTATCAATTTGCAAGTTTTCAGGTTAAATAACAAAAAGTAATCAAGTATTACTACAGATATGAGCTGGAGTTTATAATCTCTAAAGGACTTTTGTTTCTTGTTTAGGACACAAGAGAATTCTATTCTTTTTTTTTTTTTTTTTTGATACAGAGTCTCCCTCTGCCACCAGGCTGGAGTGCAGTACAATGATGCGATCTCAGGTCACTGGAACTCGTGCCTGCTAGGTTCAAGCGATTCTTCTGCCTCAGCTTCCCGAGTAGCTGGGATTACAGGCGTCCGTCACTATGCACAGCTAATTTTTTGTATTTCTAGTAGAGACAGGGTTTCACCATGTTGGCCAGGCCGGTCTCGAACTCCTGACCTCGTGATTCGCCCACCTTGGCCTCCCAAAGTGTTAGGATTACAGGCGTGAGTCACTGCGCCCAGCCCAGAATTCTATTCTTAAATCTTACTGTTGTATAAATAAGTTAACTATAGGCAAAAATGTTAAATTATTTATCACACTAAGATCTAATGATATACCAGTATTCACTTCAAATGAAAGCTATATTTTAAAAATGTTTTAATAACACACACCTCCCAAAGAGGTAAACAAATAGAATCCCAACCAGAGCTCCAGGTAAAACACGTTTTTGTAGACTATTTGAATGTTCCTCAATCTCTAGACTCATTTACAGTTACTTTGCCCCTCAGTTACCTTCTTTTCAAACGGTGATCTCTTGCGATGAAGTCGTAGTAAGTATTTTCTTTTTTTTTGAGACAGAGTTTTGCTGTTGTTGCCCAGGCTAAAGTGCAGTGGCACGATCTCGGCTTGCTGCAACTGCTGTCTCCTGGGTTCAAGCGATTCTCCTGCCTCAGCCTGAGTCTCAGTATATTGAAAATATACATGTGACCCAAAAGGTCTCTGACCCAAATGTTCCAAGAATAAAAAGTACAGAATTAATCTAAATATATCCACCATATCACAGTAAAAAGCATCCATTTAACTGGGTTATAAAAGAAAAAAAAAAAAAAAAAAATGTCAGGCATGGTGGCTCACGCCTATAATCGAACACTTTGGGAGGCCGAGGCAGGCGGATCACCAGAGGTCAGGAGTTCGAGACCTGCCTGGCCAGCATGGTGAAACCCCATATCTCCTAGAAATATAAAAATTAGCTAGATGTAATGGCATGCATCTGTAATCCCAGCTACTTGGGAGGCTAAGGCAGGAGAATCACTTGAACCTGGGAGGTGCAAGTTGCAGTTAGCTATCATGCCACTGCACTCCAGCCTGGGCGATAGAGTGAGACTCTGTCTAAAAAAAAGAAAAAACAGAAAAAAGAAAGAAAAAAACATACAAACCTGTTTTGTCTGCCAGTTTACGCTTCTGGGCTTTTGAAAGTTGTTCTTTCTTGTCTTTTTTCTTACTTGATGGGGCTGTATTAGGAGTTTCAATTGAGATGATATTGCTTATCGATGTCTAAAAAAAAGAAACAATTCTCAGCCTCATGCCTTACAACCTGTTACACGAAATATAGCTACATCTTGAAATGGGTTGGTAATTTTACACTGATGAATAAAAGAATCCTATATTACTGTGATTCATTTTTTAAATCAAGTGCTCTTAACACATTATTGGTTTCATTCTTTTAAAAGTTCACATGAGACGTATTCTAGTCTTTGATAAAGACATAATATTAGTTCAATTGTTATAACCAAAATCCTGGGAAGGAAGATCTGACTATCAGCATTATGTTGAAGATCTGAGGTTCCAAGGTAGTTTTACAATTCAGTTAACTTGCTATTATTTGGAAATTTAATTAAAAACTTTCTTTTCTTTACAGAGCTGTTTCTCAGTGTGAATGTTTGGCAATTTACACATGTCTTCAGAAAAATCACCCGTACCTCCCTAGAACATGCTGGTTCCCGGAAGAAAAATTTTAAGACATTTGGGTTAATGCAGTCAGGGTATATGATAGCTAACATTTAAAATGCTTCCTAGGTCTAAGCATTGCTGCAAATGTTTTCCATCTACCACACATTTGATTCTCACCACAATCTTGGGAGGTAGATGCTATATAAGCCATTTTACAGATGAGGAACTGAGAACGGAACTGAGTGGTGCAGTGATGTGAACCCAGGCGGTCTGGCCCAGAGTCCATGATCTTAGCTACCACCGTCTACAGCTCCTCCAGTTGCCTCTCAGGGTTCTGTGTGCTGTTGGGAATGTGAAAGCCAAAACCACTCAAACCGAAGACAAGCCTTGCTGCCAAAAGCTTACCACTCGGTTCACAAGACAAAACTAAATTAATGAACAATGAAAGTCTTTTAGTGCATGACGTGGTTGGTACAAAGGGGTCTCGTACACAGATGCCTAAGGTCAGGAAAGAAATAATTCCTAAAACTATTCAGGAAATAACAACACAACACTTTTGCTATTCAATAAAGTCTCCATATGCTGCAACATCTACAAACTGAACTGTGGCAAGACTATTTACAAGACGAGCCTCATGGAGAAAGCAATTCCCTGCTGACTTTAGCACTGTATCTCTAAGATCCCTAGCTGTCTAAGCTTTATGAGGAGATGAAGCAATTAAAAATACTAGGTTCTACAATATCTCAGTTTTGGTGGGCATGAGACGTATTCTAGTCTTTGATAAAGAGTAAAAATCTAGAGACTATAATATCATTTTCTAGGTTAAATAGAAGAAATGTGAAATTCACTGTTCTTATTTAACTCAGGCGTAACTCTCATTTTAACAAAAGTCTTCTTCGAATTTTGAATATATATTAACTAGTACAAATTAATTACTACAGAGCAAAACCAAAACAAAAGAATCCACCAAAAAAAAAAAAAATCACATACTCACTGTGGAATTGATGGGATTGTGATTTTCCATGAATTGGTCTTTATTGTCTTTGGCATATTCAAACAATGTATAGGTCATAGCGGTTCCAAGATTAGCTGCTACTGCGTCCTGTAGTTTGGCTAATATACTCTGCTTTATAGCTGATGATCTACAATGCACAACAAAAATACCTTGCTGAGAGAAGAGTCTAACAGAGAGTGAAAACAGAGAAGCAGCAAAAACAAAACACTACTCACATGTTGTTGTTAAAAAAAGCGTTCATAGATATAATTGGAGGTGTTTGGGGATATGTTTCTGTCCAGGAAATCTCTATTAAGAAGGCTTTGGGATCACCATTTTCACCTATCTGAAGAGAAGGGGAAATCTTAGGCTTGTAAAAAGTGATAAAAAGACAGAAAACTAAATTATAATCTTCAAAAGGGTAAGTTCTTTCCAATATTCATGCTCAGATCAGAAAGGTAACATTTTGAAAAGTCCAGGGGTACAGGCTAGGACTGAGCAGGGGTGAAGGGAGTCTCAGGACAGTCTGACTCTAATTTAGTCCTAGTTATGTCTTAACAGGTTTAGTCTAGGCCCATGTCATGTCCCTAACCAGCCTAGCAGCTTCTCTAGTACCATGCCTACCTCTTAGGTATTTTTTAGTGTTTTCACCAGTTTTCTGAGGATGAAAATAAGACATCGATTTGTCCATGGGACATAGAAAGAGAATAGACAAAAATAATTCACAAACTCGACATACCTCATATCTTAAGTTACACAACTGCTAAATCCCAAGAGGCACAACCCAGAGATCAGAAAATGAAATATAAAACTGAGAGAAAGAAGGAAAAGGCAAAAGATAAGGGAAAGCAATGACTTCAGCTGAATAACAATTTCTGAATAAAGACATCTTTTTTTTTTTTGCTCTGCCAACTTTTTAAATAATTTTAATTGTAAATAAAAACTGAAATAGTATAATGAACACTCACTGACATTCATCTTATTCACTGAACACTTTTTGCACCATTTACTTTATCTTACTCCCTTTCCACCATAGAATCAACCCCTACTCTCCCAATGGGGTTTTTTTTCCCTTTGGTTTTTGCTGAAACATTTAAAAGTAATGAAATTACCTCAATATTTCAGTAAAGTATCTTAAGAAAAGGACAATCTTCATAACCACAAAATCATGATCATACCCAAGAAATTCAACATTGGTACAAAAATACTACCTAATAGATAAACCATATTAAAAACTACCCTATCATATCTAAAGTATCCTTTAATCGACTTTACCCCAACCCACAAATCCATAATCCATTGAGGGATCATTGATGGCACTGGGTTGTTATGCCTCTTTATTCTGCTTTAATTTAGAACAGTCCCCAGCCTCTCCCCTGCCTTTTTTTTTTTTTTTTTTTAAGACAGGGTCTCACTCTATTGCCCAGGGTGGGGTGCAGTGGCACAATCACGGCTCACTGCAACCTGGACCTACTGGGCTTAAGAAATCCTTCCACCTTGGGCTGGGTGCAGTGACTCATGCCTGTAATCCCAGCACTTTGGGAGGCCAAGGTGGGTGGATCACTTAAGGTCAGAAGTTCAAGACCAGCCTGGTCAACATGGTGAAACCCCATCTCTACTAAAAAATACAAAAATTTGCTGGATGTGGTGGTACGCACCTAGGAAGGCTGAGGCAAGAGAATCACTTGAACCCAGAAGGCAGAGGTTGCAGTGAGTCGAGATCATGCCACCGCACTCCAGCCTGGGTAACAGAGCAAGACTCTGGCAAAAGTAAAAAAATAAAATAAAAAAAGAAATCCTCCCACCTCAGCCATTGTAGTAGCTGGAACTACAGGTGTGTACCCATGCCAGGATAATTTCAAAAAACTTTCTGTAGGGACAAGGTCTCCCTATGTTGTCCAGGCTGGTCTTGAACTCCTGAGCTTAAGTGATCTTCCTGCCTCAACCTCCCAAAGTGCTGGGATTACAGGCATGAGCCACTGCCAGGCTTCCCCTGTCTTTTAAGCCACCAAAAAGAATACAGGCTAATTTTCTTATATTACGTCCCCATATCTGAACTGATTGTTTTCTCTGTTCAGATTCCAATTAAACATTTTTGGTAAGGAAACTACAGAGGTGATGTGGCATCTTCCCATAGTATCACATAAGGAGGCACACAAGATCTTCCAGAATCATCATTGGTGACACTAAGATTGCTCACATGGTTAAGGTGATCCCTAAATCTCTTCCACATAAACATTTTCACTTTGTAATTAAGGAATAATCTTGCTCGGTGAGGTGGCTCATGTCTGTAATCCCAGCTCTTTGGGAGGCCAAGACCAGTGAATCACTTGAGGCCAGGAGTTGGAGACCAGCCTGGGCAACATAGCAAGACCCTGTCTCTATAAAAACATCATCATCATCTGTGGGGTAACACTACAAAAATGTATGAATACCTTGTTTCTAGACAACCTTTCACCAAAAGGCTAAAACCTTTGGGTGAATAGTGCTTAAATGAAATATTATCATACTGGTGGTTGCAAAATGGTGATTTTCTAGGATGATTCATGAATCAACATCTCATCCTTGCAAAGGGTTATGCTAATCTCTGTATTACTATTACTTTTCTTTTTCATTTTTAATTTTTATTTATTTATTTATTTTGAGATAGAGTTTTCACTCTTGTCGCCCAGGCTGGAGTGCAATGGCATGATCTCGGCTCACTGCAACCTCCACCTCCCGGGTACAAGTGATTCTCCTGCCTCAGTCTCCCAAGTAGCTGGGATTATAGGTGCCCACCACCACTCCCAGCTAATTTTCTGTATTTTTGTAGAGATGGGATTTCACCATGTTGGCCAGGCTGGTCTCGACCTCCTGACCTCAGGTGATCCACCTGCCTGGGCCTCCCAAAGTGATGAAATTACAGGCATGAATATGTTTTATTTTATAAGAATAGAGACGGGGTCTCACTATGTTCGTCAGGCTGGTCTCAAACTCCTGAGCTCAAATGATCCTCCTGCCTTGGCCTCTCAAAGTGCTGGGATTACAGGTGTGAGCCACCATGCCCAGCTTTGTCTGTATTATTTTTCGTATATATGCTGCTTTTAAAAATACTTATTCTTAAACAACGGCAATAAGATTTAAAAAATTTTCACCCCAAATTATTACCTGATTTACCTTTATTTTCTGACCACTAATTTTTCACCCTCATCCCTTCACCCTCAACCACACTCTTACAAATATAAGGCAAGGCTCAGAAATCAGACCAAATAAATGTAGGGATCTACTGATATACCTGGATAAGGATTATTTGCAATAATAGATATCATAGGCTTATGTTTATGTTTCAAATATAGGTAGTTAAAAAGTGATCAAAGTTACCCGCTTCAGGCAATCACTGTGTTCTTACTCATGGTGCATTAGGAATAAATTATCACATGCCTCACCCTGTGCTGAGTACTGAGGATACTAAGATAGAGGCGAGGCCATTCTTATCTTCAAGACATTTATATAACTTACAAAACTGCAGTATGAATAATGGTTCAAGAGTGACAGAACAAAGTATGAAGAAATGGGGACTAGTTAATTCTGATTCAAAGTCGGGGCAGAAACAGGAGACATGGTCCAAATATTAACATGTCGCAGAGGAGGCTTGAGTTAGGTCTTAAAGAAGCAGGGAGATAACGGACATGAGGTGAGGGAAGGATCAAACAAGTGTGCAAATGCATAGTACCAGATACAAACACACAGGGGAAAATGTAACAACCCATTACGTCTAAGGAATGTGAATGGAGGGGAAAGTTTGGAGAGACGGAAGCAAATAGGAGGATTTAGAGTGTCAAGTGAAAAACTTTAGTCCTCACTTTATAGGCAAGAGGAATCCATGGAGAAACCTTTTTAAACAAGAGAATGGGATGACGACTTAAATGTTTCAGAGAGCCAACTAGCACTGTTGGAGGACTAATGGTGGAGGACAGGGGCTAAAGAAAGTACTTAACCAGGGAAGTCAACCAGGAGGCTACCAGACCATTCTGTGGAAGAACTGGGGTCTGACTCAGGACACAGGCAGAACTTTACCCCAGACCCTCTGCCTATCAACACGCTGCCTCATCTCATCTCATGTCTCATTCTTCTTAAATCCATCCTATGAGTCAGGTCAGTGTCCATCTTACAGTACATAAAAATGTCCTCGGGCATTCTGCATACCGTGCTCTAAATCACTGCCATTGTGAATAGAGACATTTAGGAAAGGATAGGTAAATTCTCAGCCTCCCATTTGCTAAGGAGAGAGTAGCAACTGGATTCAAATAGAAGGGCCTAGGACTTAGCGCCACTGTTAACTTTGGGCATTTGAGGTCCCCTAGTTATATACTTGGAGATGGTGTAAAGACCGTTAAGCTTGAAAGGGAATTGAGACCAGAAACTCATTTCTGTGATGGTTATGCATCAATCATGCATAAGGATCATTTATCATACAGTTTAGTTTTAACTGTGACAATGTTAATGATAACTGTAAATCTTTTACAAAAAAACTTTCCCATTCCGTTACTTCTAATTATTTGTGGTCTTGGTTTTTTTTTTTCTTTTTTTTGAGATGGAGTCTTACTCTGTAGCCCAGGCTGGAGTGCAGTGGCGCCATCTCGGCTCACTGCAATCTCCACGACCCAAGTTCAAGCGATTCTCCTGCCTCAGCCTCCCATGTAGCTGGGATTACAGGTGTGCACCACCACGCCTGGCTAATTTTTGTATTTTTAATACAGACAGCGTTTCACCATGTTGGCCAGGCTGGTCGTGAACTCCTGACCTCAGGTGATCTGCCTGCCTCAGCCTCTCAAAGTTCTGAGATTACAGGTGTGGGGCCACTCTGCCCAGCCTACTTAAGATCATTTGAATAAAAGGTTTATAAGACTTATTTACAAAATAAAATGCTGTTACTATTTTATGTTAAAGATAGGATCATATCATTTTTAAGGTTTTTTCCATTTCTAATGTCTTACGATTCTGGTACAATAAAAACAAGTTTATCCTGGGTTTGTTTGTTTGTTTTTGAGATGGACTCTCGCTCTGATGCTCAGGCTGGAGGGCAATGGCACAATCTCTGCTCACTGCAACCTCCATCCCTCAGGCTCAAGCAATTCTTCTGCCTCAGCTTCCTTAGTAGCTAGGACTATAGGCTCGCACCACCACGCCTAGCTAATTTTTGTATTTTTAGTAGAAACAGAGTTTCACCATATTGGTCAGGCTGGTCTTGAACTCTTGACCTCATGATCCACCCACCTTGGCCTCCCAAAGTGCTGGGATGATAGGTGTGAGCCACCACGCCCAGCCCTATCCTGGTTTTTAAAAAGTTTCTGAATTAAGTTTTCAAACGTTAAAAATGACTGGTGTTAGGGTGATGTTTCCATTTAAACGCTATAGAAAATACAGACATAATAAATTTAAACAAGTTTAAAAAACAAAATAAGCATTTTTAGCCACTTTTAGTCTTTTCTAGCAAAGTTGTAAGTGCTCTTATTCATGCCACGTCTTACCCTATATTGAAAAGAAACTGGACTTAATTCCCGGAAACTTTCATCTCCTTCATAAATAGAGCGTAATGCTTCTAGTTCCATCTGAAACAAAGAATTGAATGAGTTTTGTTTAGTGGTATAAATGAATTAGAAATAGAGGGTCTTTACTTTCTCATTTAAAGCCACTCAACTGTGTAAAACTTGACTAACTTACACAAGCTTAGATACTTACCATATACGTGCATGCAGCAACACATGGCAATATTACTACCAATGATACTTTAAAACTCGATGTCAGGCACTGCTAAGCATTATACAATGTATTATTGCACTGACTTCTCAAATCAACCCTGTCAAGAGGTCCTATTATTTTCTCCTTCCTACTAGGGAGGCAAGAAAGTCTCAGTTTAAGCCACTCCAGAGCAAGTGCTCTTAGCACTCTGCTAAAGAGCAACCTGGGTGCAAAGAGCATTAAACCTAGAGATGAGAACTATAAAAAACAATACTTTCCTATTATTTACATCCATTCCTTTTATTTGTAATCCTTCCCATTGAGTGATACAAAGGTTTAAAAAACATCTAAAGGCAAGAAAAATAACTTTAAGAAAAAGGTTGACAAGTATCTACCCAAGATGAGATCAAGAACTGTCAGAGAAAATGTAACTAGTAATCCTTGCTTGGACACAGTTAGAACATTTTGGTATTACAACTAAGAAGTTCATCACTGTGATCACTGATGAGTATCTGAGAAAAGAAGAAAGACTGCACTTGGGTCCACGTTTGAGTTTTCAAGAATTCTACAAACTAAAGATGGTGAAAGTGGGCTTGATCTACGGTCAAAATTTTAGAATAGAAATTATTGGCTGCGTGTGCGTGGTGGCTCATGCCTGTAATCCACTGCACGTGCGTGCCGGCTCACTCCTGTAATCCACTACACGTGCGTAGTGGCTTACGTCTGTAATCCACTGCACATGCGTGGTGGTTGATGCCTATAATCCCAGCACTTTGAGAGGCTGAGGCAGGCAGATCACCTGAGGCTAGGAATTCGAGATCAACCTGGTCAACAGGGTGAAGCCCCATCTCTACTAAAATTACAAAAATTAGCCAGGCATGGTGATGCACACCTATAATCCCAGCTACGCGGGAGGCTGAGGCAGGAGACCCTCTTGAACCCGGGAAGCGGAGGTTGCAGTGAGCTGAGATCGCACCTCTGTACTCCAGCCTGGGTTACAGAGCGAGACTCCATCTCAAAAACAACAACAGCAAAAAGAAACTTTTAGAGAAATAGTGTGTGAGGAACTGGGAGAGTAAGGAATAGTCCCCAAGACCTAGGAAGCATATGGAAAACAAGAAATACCTTTCTTAGAAAGGGAAACCTGATTGGCATAATGAAGAAAGGCATAAAACACAGACTATATTGATTTCAGCAAGGCTCCACAAGTTTCCCTTGCTACCTTTACAGAAAAAAAATACAGAAATTCAAGCCGGATTCAATAAATAACTAAGATTAGATTGGAACAAACAACCTTACTCAAAATATAGTACTACTCCTTCTGTCCCTAATCCTTTGCTATATTTTAATTAATGATTTGGACAGGAACAAAAATAGAAGGCAAGTTTATTAAATTTGTGGATGATAATTTGTTGGGATAATGAATAATGGTGATGGCAGAATAAGAATCCAAAAAGTCTTTGAAAAGCAAGCTAATGATGAAATTTAGCAGGGTAAGTAGAATTTGTATTAATACTTAGATATCTAAATATAAAAGTTGAGGATGAAAGACAAGGCCGGACGTGGTGGCTAACGCCTGTAATTCCAGCACTTTGGGAGTCCAAGGCAGGCAGATCACCTGAGGTCGGGAGTTCAAGACCAGCTGAGTTCAAGACTAGCCTGACCAATAGGGAGTAACCCCATCTCTACTAAAAATACAAAAAATTAGCCAAGCGTGGTGGTGTGCGCCTGTAATCCCAGCTATTTGGGAGGCTGAGGCAGAAGAATCGCTTGAACCTGGAAGGCGGAGGTTGCGGTGAGCCGAGATCGTGCCATGGCACTCCAGCTTGGGAAACAAGAGCGAAACTGTCTCAAAAAAAAAAAAAAAGATGAAAGACAAACTGCTTTGTATAAAGCACTTAAAAGGTTTTAGTTGACAGTAAATTTAACTAGACAAAACAGTATGATGCCACAACTTTGAAACAGGATATTAAAAAAATTCAGATCTGTCCACAGACACGTGATTCCAGGATAGTGAAGAAATTAAAGAATGGATGTATGAAGAAAAGCTAAAAAGAATCATTTCATCTGAGAAGAGGTCTGAGATACTTGGCAGGAAACTATCTTCAAAGATCAAAACATCAGTCATCTGAAAAAAGAATGAAATTATCTTGTTAAAGTGCAGATTCCTGGGCCCACCACAGAAATTTTGATTCAGTAGGTCTGGGGTGGAGTGCAGGCATCAGTTTTCTAGCAACCATCTAAATGGTTCTAAGGTAGTAGTCTACGGTCAAAGTCTGAGAAATATACTGTATGTTCTTTGCTTTGCAGGGAGACAAGGCTATTAATGCGCTGACTTAGAAATTCACCTGGCAAGAATATTTTAGGAGAGATTCAGGTATCAACTAGCTAGCTTGATGGACTTTGGGTCCTTTAAAGGATAACTTCCAATCCAGAGATTCTATTGTATTTATCACATAAAAATGATTAAGTTTCAAGGCCGGGTGCTGTGGCTCATGTCTGTAATCCCAGCACTTTGGATGGCCGAGACAGGTAGATCACCTAAGGCCATGAGTTCGAGACCAGCCTGGCTAACATGGTGGAAGCTCGTTTCTATTAAAAATACAAAAAATTAGCTGGGCGTGGTAGCACACGACTGTAAGTCTGTAATGCCAGCTACTCGGGAGGCTGAGGCAGGAGAATTGCTTGAACTTAGGAAGCTGAGGTTGCAGTGAACTGAGATCGCGCCACTGCACTCCAGCCTGGGCAACAAGAGCGAAACTCCATCTCAAAGAAAAAAAAAGTGAAGCATTATATTCTAAATTAACAGTGAACTACTACTTATCTACCTCCCAATGAAACTTGGTTTCTAGTCCTGATTCTACCACGTACTTACTGTGCAGCCCTGGGCTACCACTTTACCTTTGTGGACTTCTCCTCATCTACCCACCTATCAAAGTTAGAAGGTTCCCCTACAGATGGCCTGTGGCACCCGCCCAACTCTAATGTTACATGAATCAATGTCAAAATGGCAACTCACAAGGAAATATCTGAGCATAAACCATAAATTCAGGTGGTACGTGAATGCTCTAAACAGACAGATGGGTAAAAGATTTCACCAAATATGGACAGAAACCAGAGGCACCACTAGTGTCACTTTCTTCCATCAGAAATGTAACTAACTCAGCTCTATACTAGCCAAGAGATTTAAAGGTGACCAGACTAAAATTTAAAGGTGATCAGCAAAACTCAGTAAACAGGCACTAAATACATGGGATTCAAGGAGAGCCAAGAGCACTGGGTCTTCACGAAGGACGCTCATCCCCCTTATTAAAGAAGCCTGAGGAGACTCCTGGGTTTGCAAAAATGAAAAATTAGGGTGGAACAGAGGCAGAGGCGGACTCCTGCCCATTCACGCGCGCCTGGGTGAGATGCCGGTGAACTCGGGGCACCCCCGCCGGCTCCGAGGGCGCAGGGCACGTGCCGGGCCGCTCGTCCGGGCACCAGGTCTCACCAGGGCCCGGGGCTCCGCGCCGCGCCCGCGCGCGGCGGGGAGAGGGCCCTGAGCCGGGGGAGCTCACCTCCTGGTCCTCGTTGGCACTCATCGCGCCGGTCGCGGGGCGCCTCCTGAGCTGAAGGCGTCCGCCAACAACGAAGAGAAAGCGAGGGCAGCGGCCCCGAGGCCCGGCGTCTGCCTTTGGCGCCTCGGCCGCGTGGGCAGCACAGCCTTGGCACTGGCAGACGCCAATCGGGAGCGCCCCGGACCTCGGCAGCGCCCAGCCGCCGGCGGTGGGTTGTGGGCGCGGAACCCGCACCGTGACAGGTGGGGCCTGGGAAGTGCAGCGTCCTCTTGACGCCTGGAGGAGGATCGCGTAAAGTTCCGGGACAGCGATTGGTGTAGAGAGCTGTCACTCAGGCTCAGAAAGTGCTTCCTGTGTCGGGGGAGGTGGATACAGGGAAGTTTAGCCTGCTGGAGCTGGCTGTGGGGCTGCGGCTGTGGGGACGGGCCGCGGCGTTCTGTGACAGCCTCCCGCCTCCCCTCGTCCTGTCCCGGCTGGTGGCGACGGGCCTCAGCTGCAGCGGGCCCGGGGCGTAAGGCCTTGGTGAGTCTGGGCCCGGAGACCCGCAGAGCCAGGCGGGACCGCCGAGCAAGAGAGCTAGCTCTTAGCAATGCTGGTTTGGGGGCCTGCGTTTTGCTATCGCATCGACGGGTGCAATCCTGGCACTTCTCTTTCAGACCCAAGGAAAGACGCACCCATTTCTAGGACCTCCCAGGTTTAACACAGGGGAGTAAGAGGAGGAAGATACCTGCTTTTAGGGACTGCAAGGTTATTTCTCTACCTTTCCTCTTTGGAACTACCAAAGCAAGTACTGCCACTACAGGGGCTGTGTTTTTCCTAGATTGGGTTGTTACTTCTCATCTTTAACATGGAAACACCTCGTTTTGTAGTTGGACATCTCTGAATCCCATTCTTAGTAGCCTTGTGTCCTGCACCCAGAACTTCCAGTTCATTTAAAAAAAAATGAACTCTTACTTTCCACGCCAGTTTCCAGTTTATTTCCCTTGCACTACCTGATCTCCCATCCATTATTCACTTGGTATAGCTGCGCTTCCCTTCTTGTATCGTTTCGTTGGTCGCTCCATTGGCTTCTTCCAGGATACTGAAAATGTCTCTTTCCAGGCTGTCATTGAGATCCATTCAGTCTGCGCCTGTGCGTTACCGGTGTTCTTGTTCTCATTCCTTTGCTGCAGAATAAGCACGACCATTTCAAGTGCCGTAGGAGAATGTAGCAAGGATTTCCAACACAATTTTCATGCAGTCATTTTGGGACAGATTTTCCATAATTTAGATCTCTGCTGTCCAGTTCTGTAGCCAGCAGCTACATCAAGCGTTTGAAAAAGGCTAGTTTGAATTGAGATGTGCTTTGTAAAATACACATCAGATTTTGAAGACCTAGTGTAAAAGAAGGTAAAATATGTCGTTGATAACTTTTATATTAGTGTCAGTATGATAATATTTTGGACATACTGTACTGGGTTAAATAGAATATTAAAATGAATTCCACTTTTTACTTTTTAATATGACTACTAGAAAATTTTAATTTATTTATGTGGCTCATAGATTAATTGTATGGCACAGTCATTTATAGTTCCTCTAATTTCAATTCCATATTCAGAGACGTCAGCTAATGTCTTTTGGGCCTCTGGAGTTATTACAGGAAATGGCCTCTAGTCTAGACTCTTTCATATTAAGCAAAGGTACGTGTATTGCATTTTGGTCACTTCTTTTTTTTTTCTTTGAGATGGAGTCTTGCTCTGTCGCCCAGGCTGGAGTGCAGTGGCGCCACCTCGGCTCACTGCAACCTCCGCCTCCCGGGTTCTCCTGCCTCAGCCTCCCAGGTAGCTGGGACTGCAAGTGCACGCCACCATGCCCGGCTAATTTTTGTATTTTTAGCAGAAATGGGGTTTCACTTATTGATCAGGCTGATCTTGAACTCCTGACCTCCTGATCTGCTTGCCTCGGCCTCCCAAAGTGCTGGGATAACAGGTGTGAACCACTGAGCCTGGCCTGGTCACCTCTTTTTAATTTTCACTCCCAAATGACCCATAACTAGACTGTTTCTTTCTGTGAACATGCATTCCTTTGTCCTCATAACTTAATCCTGTCTTTAAAATATTTAAACAATTCTAAAACTATCCGTTGTAGACATTTCTGGCAAGCTTTGTAAATCATTTATTCAATACCTATTGTTCTTTCAGTACTTAAATATGAGAAACCTAATAGTCTTTCCTAAATTAACCTTTCAGTTAAAAATATTCCATGTTTTGGAATCAAGTATTAGCCTAACTGTGCCTCACTTCTCACAAAGATTATATTCGACTTCTCTATAATGTGCCGGTATAGATTACCTTTTAAAAGAGCCTCATTACATATTCTTTTTCAAATAAGATTATATTAAAAATATAGTGATAATTTTGTTTGGAATAACTTTTTGTGTGTGTGTGTGACATGATCTTGCTCTGTCACCCAGGCTGGAGTGCAGTGGCACAATCAGTTCACTGTAATTTTAAACACCTAGACTCAAGTGATCCTCCCATCTCCACCTCCCAAGTGGCTGGGACTACAAGTGCACCCCACCATGCCCAGCTATTTTCTTTTTTATTTCTTTTAGAAACAGGATCTTACTATGTTGCCTAGGCTGGTCTCCAACTCCTGGCCTTAACAATCCTCTAGTCTCATCCTCCCAAAGTGCTGGGATTATAGGCATGAGCCACTTGTGCCTGACCTGAATTCTCTGTAATATACTGGTGTAGATTACCTTTTAAAAGAACCTCCTTACATCCTTTTGTAAATAAGATTATATTAGAAGTATAATGACAGTCTTGTTTGGGATAAACATAGTTTTATAGACTTGCTTTTATAAAGTCAGAGCTTACTTTAGGTTTATTATGGACTGATTCTTAGCAAAAGAATGCAGTGGAAACATATCCTCTGAGAGGTTTCCACTCATTGTTAGTTTTTCCCTTACAGATTTTCCTTTAAATAGTAAATTTTATATTGTGGGAAATGAGACAACATAGCTACTATTTAGATAATGAAATAAATTAGAGCCTATTATTTTAATAATATCCTAGGTTTCAGAAATTCAATATTAGCAATTACAGAGAAATTAGAGGAAGTTTAATTATATGTAAGTCAATTTTTTTTTCTTTTATATTTTTCTTTGGATATATTTTTCTTTTATACTTGAAATAGGTCATGTAGGTCTGCTTTAATTTTATCACCCTCCTGCTTTCTTGGTCTGCTAGTTTCAAAGTTCTGTGTACATTTTGAGACATTACTGAAACACTGATTTGTCTTAAAGTCGACTTCAACATTTTTAACATTAAAGTTTTTTTTAAATGTCTTATAGTTACTACATTTTAATAGGTCCAATTCAAGAATTAAAGTTTTCCCTGGCCGGGTGCGGTGGCTCACACCTGTAATCCCAGCACTTTGGGAGGCCGAGGTGGGCGGATCATGAGGTCAGGAGATCAAGACTGTTCTGGCCAACAAGGTGAAACCCCATCTCTATTAAAAATACAAAAAAATTAGTTGGGCGTGGTGGACTACAGGTGCCGCCTGTAGTCCCAGCTACTCAGAAGCAGAGGCAGGGGAATCATTTGAACTTGGCAGTGGATGATACCATGAGCCGAGATCGTGCCACTGCACTACACAGCCTGGGGACTGAGCAAGACTCTGTCTCAAAAAAAAAAAAAGTTTTCTCTTTTTCTCTCTTCTGTTTGTTTGACAATTTGCAGATACTTAAAGCCTTTTTATAATGATTTTTTTTTTTTTTTTATAGTAGAAATGGGGTTTCACTTATTGATCAGCCTCTGTCTCACTCTGTTGCCTAGACTGGAGCGTAGTGGCGTGATCTCGGCTCACTGCAGCCTCCGCCTCCTGGGTTCAAGTGATTCTCATGTCTCAGCCTCAGAGTAGCTGGGGTTACAGGTGTGTGCCGCCACGCCCAGCTAATTTTTTTGTATTTTTAGTCAAGATGAGGTTTTATTTTTTGGCTAGGCTGCTCTTGAACTCCTGGCCTCTAGTGATCCACCTGCCTCAGCCTTCCAAAGTGTTGGGATTACACACATGAGCCACCACACCTGGCTTTGTAATGATTTTTTTTTTTTGTAATGATTTTTAAATGGAGACTCATATATTAGAAATGAAGATGAGTTTTTAAAAATGAATTATGAGTGTATTGACGTTTGTATTTCAGGTTTTTTGTGACATCGTAAACATGAGCCCCACACAGTGGGATTTCCCTGTGGAATTATGTTGCCGGCCTATGGCCTTTGTTACTCTGACTGGCCTGGATGTAGTTTTTAATGCAGTCCATCGAGCCGTCTGGGATGCCTTCTGTGCCAATCGGAGGGCTGATCGGGTACCAATTTCTTTCAAGGTGCTCCCAGGTGACCATGAGTATCCCAAATGTAGACCTAAGGTAATGGCATCATGATGGGATGTGTTCTTTCCCTCTTTCTCTGTGTGTATGAAGGTGTGTGTGTCTTTTTTGTTCTGTTGTATGTGCTGAGTTTATCAAGACAGTGGTTACAGTGGTGCATAAAGAAAGCCTTAGGCATTTTCATGTAATACACTGCATATATGTTTAATCATAGTTCTTTTTTTAAAAAAACTCCAGAGGAATAATAACTTTATAAAGCTTTGTATCTTATGAGCCTAGGTTTCCCCTTTTTTGTTTGTAGGGAAAAACCTCAAGTCTCCATATTTATAACATAGTCCACAGGCTAAAAGGAAGGTCTTGCATTCCCCACCATCATTACTAATGTCATCTTAGAATCTCATGGTCTGTGCAGTTTGGTTCAGTTTCACAGGATTTTTGAGCACTTGCTTTGTGATAGGTACAATTGAAGCAAGACAGGTTCCCTATTCTTGAGGAGTTAAACATCAACTAAGGCAGATTATTCACTGTGGAATGAAGAAAGATATGAAGTTCAAAACTGACTTTTAAGGCGAACAGCATAGTAGACACTGCTTTACCTTAGACAATTATTATTATCATGATGATAGTATCACTAATAGCTAACATAGTTGCAAAAAAGCAGTAAAGTAGTTTACTGTTTTAAGCAGTTTATGTATATTGGTTGATTTGTTATTTATTATAATCTTTTGAGGTTGGTTTGAAAGTTAGGTGATAAAACCCTTTTACTTCTGACCCATATCTTTTTTTTTTTCTTTTGTCCTAGAGCAGTGTCTCTGACACAGTAGTCTCTGGACCAAAGGTATCATTATAACCTGGGATATTTATTAAAAATGTAGATTGCAGGCCTCCCCAGTTGGTCTCTGAGAATGTAGAACTTGGTCACCAGCTGATTATTTTGTGTGTATGTATTTGAGAACCACACACAGGAGACACCGTTTCATATACCCAGCCCTAGAAACTGAGCTGTCTGAAGTTGTGCAAGTAATAGCATCCCAGCCCTGCCCTTTACATGATTATTTTTCTTTCTTTCTTTCTTTCTTTTTCTTTTCTTTTTTTTTTTTTTTTGAGATGGAGTCTCACTCCGTCACCCAGGCTGGAGTGTAATGGCACGATCTCGGCTCACTGGAACCTCTGCTTCTGGGGTTCAAGCAATTTTCACGCCTCAGTCTCCCAAGCAGCTGGGATTACAGGTGCCCACTATCACACCTGGCTAAATTTTGTATTTTAGTAGAGATGGGTTTCACTATGTTGGCCAGGCTGGTCTTGAACTCCGGCCTGATGACTTCTTTTTTTTTTTTTTAGTGTCATATTTGTGTCAGGAAGGCAGGGCCCCAGACCACTGCCCCTTTTTCTCTTCTCTCAGTGCTTAAATTCAGGCTACTTTTCATTTCTCTATTCCCAGCTCGTGGCAGAATCCCATGTTATTTTGTGTCAGGGTTCCTTACTGACCTCATCTTGCCTTACTGGAGATGGATACTTCAGCAACATGAGGTGGAGTAGTCTGAGTCAGCGCGGGTGATTGGGAAGGAATGTGAGGTTTCCACCGTGTTCTTCAGGGCTAACACTGAAATCTACAGCGTCCCTTCCCATTCTGCAGCACGTAGTGCTCAGACGCAAGCAGCTGCTGTTAGGCTTCTATGTTTAAGAACTGTTCCCTGCTTTTTACTTCATCCACAAGTGAGGTGAAATGCCATCACGGCAATATGTCTTTGAAATACAGCCATATTGGATACTAGATAATATTTTATTTTAAAAGTTTTGTAAGAACAGAAGCTGGAATGGTGAAGAATATAGGTAGAATTTACCTGGAAATGGGCTACTTTTTTTTTTTTAACAAAGTATTTGAGACCCTTGATATTATTAGACATGCGTCATCATTTTATGCATTTAGTTATGAGGCTGATAGAAACTCTTTGGCTTTAGTCATTCTTTAAATGGGAAGTATAGCTTCTCTAGTGTTGAGATTTCACCTTCAACACTTACTAATTCTTACTGAATCTGTAAGCCCGAGTTTCCTAATCAAAAATGGGAGGTGTGTATATTGAATGAGAGTAATGCACATAAAGTGCCTGGCACTCAGTAACAGGTGGTTTCTGCTGCTGTCAGGTAACTTTTCAACTTTTGCCATTGTTTGCAGAGAACTTCCTATGAGTGGTACATTCCTAAAGGGATCTTAAAGACCGGCTGGATGAATAAGCATCTGAATCTGGTGCCAGCCCTGGTGGTTGTATTCTATGAACTAGACTGGGATGAGCCTCAGTGGAAAGAAAAGCAGTCTGAGTGCGCCACCAGAGTGGAAATAGTCAGGTATGATCTTCTCTGTCAGGGCGGCTGTCAGTTTGCACATGTGTGTTATTCACTAACATTTCTTGAAGGCAGCGGAGTACTGTTCAGACTGCAGTGGTCACTTTGGGGATTTGACCTCCAGTGAATCTTGTTCGCTTCCTCACAGGTAGCATAATTATTGACTGTATATAATGCTGGATATGTGAATAAATTTAGAAGACTAATTGGTCTGAATTTCCAAATGTTTTTCTTGCATTTATTATCTTTTTTGGAGACAGAGTAATTTACTGTTTAGTCTTTGAAAACACTTTGCTTTATCACTATTTAAATTTCAAATAATTAATTCTTTTGGATGACTACTTTGCAATGTATCACCATAAAGAACTAAGTTGTATTGTAACTTTTACATAAAAGTATATATTAATCTTTTGCTTTTAAGGCAGATTTTTAAGATTAGAAGATGTGAGATCATACTTTTAGAATTCAAATCATTGTGACATATATGTGCTTTGTGTGCAGGCAAAGATTTCCTCAGATCTTGGTTTTTTTTTAGTTGAAATTTATCTTCAGTTGTATTACCAAGGCTGTATTTTATGTGAAGTCATGAGTACATTTTTTTAAGTTAAAATAATTAATTTTATTCTTGCTCTTTCATTGCAGGCAAAGCTTACAAGGAAGAAATACAAAAGTTGCAGTGGTTCTGATTCAGAAGAAAACCCCTTTGCCCCCAGGTATCAAAAGTCTAATTAATTAATTAATTATTTTATACCTCCAATTTTTATTGGATTACTCCTATAATCCGGGCACTTTGGGAGGCTGAGGTGGGCAGATCACCTGATGTCAGGAATTCGAGACCAGCCTGGGCAACATGGTGAAACCTTGTCTCTACTAAAAATAAAAAAGTAGCTGAGTGTGGTGACACATGCCTGTAGTCCCAGCTACTTGGGAGGCTGAGGCAGAAGAATCCCTTGAATCCAGGAGGCGGAGGTTGCAGTGAACAGAGATCATGCCACTGCACTCCAGCCTGGGTGACAGAATGAGACTCTGTCTCAGAAGAATGAATGAATGAATGAATGAATGAATGAATGAATGAATGAATGAAAGGCACCAATGACACATGAATAAATGCTTATTGTAAAAAAGTTAAAGATAGTAAAAAATGCAAATCTTGAGTCCTGTTCCTCTAGTTCCACTTGTCTTCTTATATAGGTGATATGGGAAGTTTAATTCACAAAACGATTAATTTGCTTGAATTTTTTTACAAGAATATAATTTTTTTTGGCTTCCAAAGCTTTCCAAAAAAGATTACAATGTACTTATCTAAGATCTATTTGAAACTGTATTCCTTATATGAAATTTTTTCATTAATTTTCTGTAGGACAAAGAAAAGGGCTATAGGATTTGTGATTTCCTCTAGGAAAATGTCTTAGTGTCAGATTCTGACTTTCACTTTCCCAGACTTTTTAGACCAAAATATATTTTTGTTTCTGTGTTGAGAGTTACAGCATTCAAAATGATTTTGGAGACTTCTTTCATGAATGATTGCTTCCATTTTTAGTTATGTTTTTTGAAATAGTTATGTGGTATGTCTGTTGGCATTACTTGGCTACCAATCCTGGCTCAGTAGAAAATTCCACAGTGTTTTCCTAAAAGGTATATACTATGTAACTTCTAAGAACCACACACAGCTCTCAAGGAGCCCCTGAGTCCTATTAGTATGATGAAAAGTTGTATGGGTTTTTATTCCTAATTGCATTTTTTCAGACTTAGGAAGCTACATTAGTTATTTTATTTCTCTTTTCATCTTTATGGGGATTATCAACAGGAGAAGATGTCATTGCTTCAGAAAGGGCTGCAGCTTTATGCAATGCATGTGAACTCTCAGGAAAGTCTTTGTTTGTACTGCCGCACACTGACCACCTTGTGGGTTACATAATAAGGTAAGTAGGGGTCTTTTAAAGTTTTGTTTTTATATTATTAAGAATTGAGAAATTAGTAGCTTAGACCCATTTATTTTTTTTTCAATCATGTTCATGAAAAACAATAACGTAAAATAATAACATAAAAATAAAAGTCTCCTTTGTCAAATTCTTAACCTTTTCCAATTCCCTGAGGTAACCAATATCAACAGTTTCTTAAGTTTCCTTCCAAAAAAACGTCTTTTTGTATAGGAACAAATATATGTATTTCTTTGTAGTATACACACCACACCTACAAACACAAAAACATAAATGTGCTCATATGGTACACAGTGATCTTCCACTTAACATCACCTCATTAACACTCTTCGATACATGCATCTAGGTCAACTTTATTTAAAGGAAGAAAGTTTATATGTTTTTCCATTGTACTTTCCAGTAACTACCTCATGTCCTTGAGTGACATGTGTGTCCTTTTTTATGAGTGTCTCCATCCCATTCTGGCTTCTTTTTGCTTCATTCTTGATATGTTGATGAATCTATGTAAGTAATTTTTTAGGAAGGGTCTGAGCTCTGTCATATCTTAAATATCTTTATAAAGCCTTGTGTGTAAAGGGCAGATTACCTGGAGACACAACATTACCTCAAAAACTATGTGGCCATTATTCATTGTTTTGTAGCATTTATTGTTACAAAGAAGTGTCATAGTAGTACGTTTTATGCTAGGATGTATTTAGAAATGAATATTTTCATTGATTTTGAGTGTAAAATGGTTTTCCTTTTCATTCTGCATAAGTGTTCTTTAACTCATGGACAGTTTTATTTATTTTTGGTTACTGCTTGTCTTGCATTTGTTTCTTTCTCAGAAGCAAAAATCTGAAAATGATCCACTGCGGGAGGTTATCTGGCCTTCTCACCTGTGTATAAATGACTAGGCTTCTAAGAAAGAAGCATACATTTAGCAGAGAACGTGCAAAGGAATAGGATCAAATGAAAAGATGAATTGCAAAGAAACTTAATTGCAGTTAGCAAAATAAATCATCAGACTAACAGAATTCACACCACAGAAAATCAAGTCAGTGGTGCCAAGGATAACATTGAGATAATTGCTTGGAATTCCGAGGAAAAGAATAAATGAGTTTTGTTTCTTAAATTCAGACGTATAACCAATAGGGAACAGAGAGAAGAGAGGGACAACTGGTAGCACACGCAGGCAGCTTTTCTTTCCACTGAGGCTCATCCCAGTATTACAGCTGGCTTCAGCGCTCCAGGCTTGGCCAGCTCCCCCATGACTCTCTCCCTCAGGGCCTCCCTATTCACGGTGCTGTTCCTTGTCAGATGCTTTCATACTCATGCCACCTGCCAGCTCCCCTTTTCTGGGCTCTCTCTTACTCAGCGTTTAAGGCTTAGTTCAGTGAAGCCTTCTCTAGAAAGCCATTGTCCTCTGTGCTATACCCTGCCATAGTGACTCTTAACCAAGCAGTATTACCTTCCAGAGTCTATTTGGTAATGCCTGGAGACTTTTATGATTGCCACAGCTGAGGGGGTTGCTGTATGGGCTTCGGGTGGATAGAGGCCAGGGATGTTGCTATACACTCTACAGTGTACAGGACAGCCGTGCACAACAGAGAATGACCTGGCCAAAATGTCAGCAGTGCCGAGCTTGAGAACCCTGCCTTACCCATTAGTGATCCTGCTCTCCTCCACTTTCAAATTCAGTGTGGGCATGGATTCAAGAGAAACAGAGGATGGGGCTCTACCCTTAACTACTTGTGGCTTTATTGGGGATAATGGAACCTTTAAATAAGAAGTACATTGTCAGAATAACTGATGAAAAAGCAAGTGCCCTGGGTCCATGGCCTCCAGTGTGTGGATATGAGATGGGGGGTGCATAAGACAGCCCGCTGGAGGTGAGGGAGCATACACCCTTTCTTCATATTTATATTTTATCTTAAGAGAGAGAGTAAGCTGAATATCAGGAAATCTTCATCTCATTGATCTGGGAGGGAAGTGGTAGAGCTATGATGGGAACTTATTCCTGCGATTTCAGAGCCTTTCGACGTATTCACGCTACAATGAGTTCATCTGTGTTTTTTTAAGTGTCAGAATGTTAGAATCTTTATACAACTTCTGTAATGCATTGGGAGTGATTGTGAAAGCAAAATACATGAGTTATCCAAGTTAATGATATGAGTAAGTATTTTTCTTTTATTAAAAAGTAAGTGTTCCCAATTTTCAGACCTTTCTTCTTAGGGCAGTAGGCTGTCTGTGTCATGCTAACTGGCAACTTTTTAAAAACCACACGTAATACTTTGCCTTTCAAAACAAGGTGACATTTTAATAATGAATAAGAAAGCAAATGCTTTTCAGAGGAAAGTTGTGCTATAGAGAGAACATGCCACAAATGGCTCTGGAAAGTATTGGCAGCAGTTTTTTTTTTTTGGAGGTGAAGTCTCATTATGTCACCCAGGCTGGAGTGCAGTGGTGCAATTTCGGCTTATTGCAACCTCTGCCTCTTAGGTTCAAGTGATTCTCCTGCCTCGGCCTCCTGAGTACCTGGGACTGCAGGCATGCACCACCATGCTCGGCTAATTTTTGTAATTTTAGTGGAGTTGAGGTTTTCACCGCATTGGCCAGGCTGGTCTCAAACTCCTGACCTTAAGTGATTCGCCTGCCTCGGCCTCCCAAAGTGCTGGGATTGCAGGCATGAGCCACTGTTCTTAGGCCTGGAAGTAGTTTTCTAATTAGTTTAAAATTATTTCAAAGAATTTCAGTGGTCCTTAATTCATTGTTAAAAATACAAAACAGTATATGCAGATGTAAAAATCCATGCAGTTAGATTTTTGTCTCTGATCTTTGTCTTTCCATAAATTAAAAATTGGAACTGCTGTAAGCATTTGGCTGGGTGGGATAGTGTTGAAGCAGTATTTAACTCTCCCTTCTGTCCCCTTTTACTGAAAAGGCTGGAGGGGAAAGGAAAAAAGGATGTGAGGACTCTGCCCTCCACCCACCAGCCCCAACTACTGCTCCTGCTTCTGCTCTTACGCCCTTTATTTTCAGCCTTTAGCACAGGATCTGCCTTTAATATGATAACTGCCTTTTAGGTATACAGTAGTTCCCCCTCTTGTCCTCCAAAGCTGTGTGAATATCTTTGCCTCTTAGGTGTTTTACAAAATTCAGGAACACCTCTTTCCTTTTAGACATAAATCTGCATCTATAACTTAGAAGCTTGAATGTCCTTCACCTGAAAACTGGTAGCTCTCTTTGCTGGAGTCAGTGCTAGTTTTTCAAAGTTCAATTGCAATGGCTAAATACATGTTTGTATGCTCTGAAAAATATGCTTACTTGATGTGCTAGTGCAGTGGTAGCAGGAAACAGACTCCAGGTTATCTTTGTATGAGTATTGCTAAGAGTAAATATCACATCTTCTAATAAAAAGTTAGAATAGGGCTGGGCACAGTGGCTCACGCCTATAATCCTAGCACTTTGGGAGGCCGAGGTGGGTGGATCACCTGAGGTCAGGAGTTCAAGACCAGCCTGGCCATCATGGTGAAACCCCATCTTTAAAAAAAAAAAAAAAAAAGTTAGAATAGGAAACTGCTTGTAATTAAAAGTTTACTGTGTGTGTATGTACGTGTGCATCGTGTCTAGCTCAAAACAAGTTGATCAGGTTCATAAACCTGAGCTTCCTAAAGAAGCTGATTTAATTGTGGAGACAGAAAGCGTGCATTTTAAATCCCACAGAGCACTGCAAGTGTAAATTCTATAATATAGCTTGTAGGTCCTATAGGATTTCAGAGAGGAAATGAATAGATGTGATCTGGGAAGGTTTTAAGGAAGAGGAAGGCCTGCAACTGTGCTTGAAGGTGTGGATTAATGGGAGGGAAGTCGTGATTATTTGGGACAGAGGAATTCATTAAAAAGCATGGACATTTAAAGTTTAGCTGGTTTAAATCATGAAACGGGAAGACTGAATCAGTTGGATTTTTTAAATTGTGCAACAAAGAAAACTCAAGATCTCTTTCCTTAAAACAGTATTCTTAATTGTTCAGTGTTACCTTAAAAATGTAATGTTTGAGTATCTGCTAAAAGAATTGCTCTTTTCACTAACCTCCTTATGTCTTGACTAGATCTGTCATTTATTTATTTATGGTTTTAAAGCTGTTTAAAATGTTTTCCAAATAAACTTCAAATAATGAAGTGTATGAATTAAAAAGTGGAAGTCTTATAACATTTATGCTGTATCCAGTGATATCTCTGTAGCCAGTTACAGAGTTAGAGAGGGAAGGATTTGACTCTATCCCTCAGTTTAGAGGAAAGAATAGCACTTAGCAAGACTACTTGCTCTCAATCCTCTGTATTGAGTGTTTAACAGGTGTTTTATTTCTGAGTACACATTCAGCTTGAAAACTAAAACCATGCTTATCTTTGATATTTACTGAGACAGTCTAGATTAATAATACTGATTCTCTATTGAGAAGGACTTTTTTTTTAATCACTCAGAATAGCCTGTAGGCATATTTCTGGCTACCATAACATTAAACTTTCTAGTCAGTGCCTTGTTGCTACCCATTTGCAAATTTAAAGGACAGCTTAGGTTAATACATTCCTTCACACATTATTTGGTTCAAGATTAGAATCTAATTTTGTTGTATTTTAACATTTTTAAAACTGCAGTTTTGAAAATAGAAAAATCTTAAAAGGCTGGATGTGGGGCTTCGTGCCTATAATCCAACACTTTAGGAAGTTGAGGCAGATGGATCACTTGAGCCTAGGAATTTGAGACCAGCCTGGGCAACATGGTGAAACCCTGTTTCTACACAAAATACAAAAATTAGCTGGGTGTGGTTATGTATGCCTGTAGTCCCAGCTACTCGGGAGACTGAGGTGGGTGGACCACTTGAGCCCAGGAGGCTGAGGTTGCAGTGAGCCTTGATCGCACACTGTACTCCAGCCTGAGCAACAGAGCAGGACCTTGTCTCAAAAAAAAAAAAAAAATCTTAACCTAGAAAATCACATTTAAAATATAATATCTGATTTTTAAGTTCATCTTTTATCTGGTTGAGTTCTGCTTTCTTTCATGCCCTAGGCAGATGAGTCCTGATAACTTCTTTTCACCAAAGAAAGCTTGAGTTGTGTATCTATCTCTGGTCAGATTTTCTTGTTCCTGTGTAATCTCAAAGTTATAGAATGAAGGAGGATTTAAATCACACAAATGTTTTCACCGTATTTGACAGTTCTCATTTTTGGTTCTTTCCCCATTAGTTTTCTTACTCTTTTAAATACTAAATACTAAAATCATGAAGAAAGTGACATCTAATTGAGTATTTAATAATTGTTTTTCAGACTTTTTATAAAAATATAAAATAGTAGGGGTGAATGTACTTTTAGAGATTACCAAATTTTAGGCCAAGAGCAGTAGCTCACACTTGTAATCCTAATCCCAGCACTATGGGAGGCTGAGATGGGCGGATCACTTGAGGTCAGGAGATGGAGACCAGCCTGGCTGGCCAACATGGTGGAACCTTATTTCTACTAAAAATACAAGAATTAGCTAGGTGTGGTGGCATGTGCCTGTAGTCCCAGCTACCCGGGAGGCTGAGACACAAGAATTGCTTGAACCAGGGAAGTGGAGGTTGCAGTGAACTGAGATTGTGTCACTGCACTCCAGCAGTGACAGAGCCAAACCCTGTGTCAAAAAAAAAAAAAAAAAAAAAGAGAAAGAGTACCAAATTGTTATGAATTAGAGAAAGATATTTTTATTTGTAATATCTTGTATTATAAATAATTTTAAATGGTTTTTGGGTGGTCTCATTTTTAGACTTTTTAATCTGAAAATGCAGGTTATCTTTTGCTTCACTTTGTCTTAATCATAATGTAAAATAGATATTTCTGTCACCATTTTACTTTCAGGTCTCACAAATATGATTCTTGAAAAGTTTGGTTTAAAATAACTTTAAGATTTAAATGCTGGTTTGGTTTTGTTTTTTACAGATTGGAAAATGCCTTTTATGAACATGCACAGACTTATTACTACACTGAGATCAGAAGAGTGAAATCTCATAAAGAATTTTTGAATAAAACAACACACCAGGTACATGATTTTTGCAATAATAGAAGCATTCTAGAGTGCATTATTATTATTTTTGAAGTGATTATTGTATGTTCTTAATACTTTGATGTTTTAAATGGTTTCAGCATTTCTAAAGTATTTTTCAAAGCTTTTAAAAATTAACTTGTTTTTAAATTAAACTCTTCGCCCTTAAAGTTTGGTTTTAAACTCTTTGCTCTTAAAGTTCTTAAAGGTAGATTTTTATAGACTTAACTGTACCCTTACTTGTGGAAATAATTCTTGGATTTCAGTTTTATGTGTTTTTCTTCATTCTTTTATGTCTTCTTGTAATAAACATTATTATAATTTTCACATTTTGAGTATGTAAAGTAATAGTGATTTTTTTTGTCTTTTTTTAGCTTTTATTTGTTAGACATCAGTTCAAAATAGCTTTCTTCAGTGAGTTGAAACAAGATACACAAAATGCACTGAAGTAAGTTGTTAAGCTTTCAAACCATTTCCTATTTTTATATTAATAATAACATAAAATGGCAATTTCTGAATCTCACCCAAACTGTAATTAATTCTAAAGTGTTAATATTGGTTAGATTTAGGGACTAGTCTAGAGCTGAATGGAATATAATATTTTAGGTTTTTTTTAAATTTTGATTAAATTTTATGAACCACAGAAATATTATATTTAAAATTTCCCCATCTTCTTGACTATTTTTTATTTGTATACTCAGTAAAATTCTTATGTTAAGAGACTGATTTCCAAAGTATAATATACATGAAACATTATCTAAAACAGACTTTTTTTCTGAAATAAATTTTTAAATGACCTCCTCACGAGTTTGCACATCCTCCTTGCACAGGAGCCAGCTAATCTTCTCTGTATTGCTCGAATTTTAGTATGTGTGCTGCTGAAGTGAGCACCAGACTATTGATTTTTATAGGTTTATATACCTGTACATTTATTAAATTCAATTACTTTTTAGCATCATTTTCCATTTGAAGTCTCTGCTTAGAGCCTTGAGGATCAGTTACAGATGTGTTGGCAGTGGTTAAACATTTTAGTCGTTTGCTTTTACCAAGGAGAATTTAATGAAACTTGACCTTTTTGTAGCTCTAACTCAATTTTTGAAGACAAAAGTATTAAAAACAGCTATTTATCACAAAATTGAAGAGGGGAAAGAAAAATAGAAATAAGTAAAAATAATTCCATTATTCACAGGAATATTGCAGAAACATCTTATTATTGTTGTTGTTTTGAAATGTTTAAGTACAAGAGCACCAAGTTGTGTTTTCTGAATCTCAACAACTTCATGTAACTGTCTTTACTATAGTTTTTTTTTTTTTTTTTTTTGAGACCGAGTTTCACTCTTGTTGCCCAGGCTATAGTGCAGTGGCACAATCTTGGCTCACTGCAACCTCCGCCTCCCAGGTTCAAGTGATTCTCCTGCCTCAGCCTCCCTAGTAGCTGGGATTATAGGCATCTGCCACCATGCCCAGCTAATTTTTATATTTTTGGTAGAGACAAGGTTTCACCATGTTGGCCAGGCTAGTCTCGAACTCCTGACCTAACATGATCCGCCTGCCTCAGCCTCGCAAATGGGAATTAGGTATGAGCTACCTTGCCTGGCCTCTAGTTCATTCTTATGGATGGTATTAGTTTAAAACCTTCAATTTCAGTTCTGTTCAAAAATAATTGTGGAAAGAAATATATTTACCTGGAGAATTATGAACAAACTTTTTCTGTGAAAAGCCTGTTTTGAGATTTTCTTATTACCTCCCTGTGCAAGGTAGGCCCTGTTCCCACCAGGCCCTCCTTTCTCACCACCCTTTTCCTTCAGTGCGAGCTGCCCTAAGGACATTCTCCCCTCCTCTGTAGAGACTACCTGAGACCACTGATATCTGCTTAACCTGTAGAGATACTTGGGGTTAAAAAGCTGTTGACCTGTGCTGTCTTTTTTTAAATTTTTTTGAGATGGAGTCTTGCTCTGTCACCCAGGCTGAAGTGCAGTGGCACGATCTCAGCTCACTGCAACCTCTGTCTTTTGGATTCAAGGGATTTTCTGCCTCAACTTCCCGAGTAGGTGGGATTGCAGGCATGTGCTACCATGCTCAACTGATTTTTGTATTTTTAGTAGAGTCGGGGTTTCACCATGTTGGCCAGGCTGATCTCGAACTCCTGACCTCAGGTGATCCACCTCCCTCAGCCTCCCAAAGTGCTGGGATTATAGGCTTGAGCCACTGTGCCCGGCTGATATGTACTGTCTTGATACCATCTTTGCTAATACAATTTCTATTTGTTTGAGAGCTTGTAATGGTACTTTAAAGTACTTAAGTTTTGTAACAGAATGCTGATTTTTTTTCTGGACAGTTGTCCAATTTCATTTTTTAAGTTATCTGTTTGTTGTTGACAGATGTTAATGACAGAACAATTCACGTGTCATGGTTCTGTTGTTTATGACATCATTGATTCCTCTCACATATTTATGAACCAATAACTCACTTTTCAGGAAATCAGAGATTGATATGTATGTTATTATTGAGGTGTTGAGCATTAGAAATGTTGAGTAAATATTCTCTGTTATTTCTAGTGATTTTGTTCTTAGAAATCTTTTATTAAACTGATTTATGTCATTACTAACCACCCTCCCCATTTAGGAATTATAGGACCGCCTATAATCTTGTACATGAATTGAGAGCCCATGAAACTAATATTCTGGAAATTAAGACTATGGCAGGATTTATAAACTACAAGGTAATAGTTCTGCTTCCAAATGCAGGGAATTTGTGTTTAAACATTAAATTATCTTAAAATTTGAACATCAAAATTAGTTTTTTGCTCTGAAAAGTTAGTATTTGATTAATTATGCTCTCCCCTTTTATATCATTTTTCTCAGAAAGAGCCTTGATTCTTAGCAGCCTATTTATAATAGTTGTGTTTTGAATTGTTAAGTTCTAGAGGTTTTTAAAGTTTGGAGGGTTTTTTGGGTTTTTGTTTATTTGTTTTTAAGTGGGAGCAAGGAGGAGTTGCTGAGAAGAAAGTTGCCTGTATTACTAAGTTTTAAAAGATAAAACTTATTACAACTATGTGACTCTTTCTTGGTTTAATGACATAGAAAAGGTGTATCTATTCACCTTACAGGAAACTTTTATACCTATTTTTTGAACATTTTAAGATTGTATATCTAAGAATAGATGCCCTCAGAAGTCAAGCAAGGGCTATTTGGTTTGCTTTTAGTTTTTTCACATTAATCTTAAAGATGCCTGACATTGTGTTGGTGATGTATGGCCAAATAGATGCTTTAATTCATTGTCTTCTTCTAATAGGAAAAGATTAGAAACAACCCAATTATAAGTGATTGATTATATAAATTGTAACTGTAAACAAAGGAATATTAAAAGCTATTGAGAATGAGGCAGCTCTATGTAGTGATATGGAATGATACCCAAAATATATTGCAAGGTGAATAAAGTCACGGATTAGCATATTTAATGTGATGTTGTTATTTGTATAAAAACAATAGTTTTATAGAAATGCACATACATGCTTATCTGTGTGTAGAATATATCAAGAAGCATATGCCAGAATCTGATTGCCTCTAGAAAGGGAAATTAGATGGCTGAGGCACAGGAATGGATGAGAGACTGACTTTTCATGTGTTCCTTTGTACTTAAAAAATAAAAGTGAAAATTGTAACAAGCACATGGAAAATTTAGGCCTTGTTTCTTCCTTTTTTCCTTTTGTCCCAAATGCATATGTATTATTACTATTTTGAAATAGTATGCCAGACACAAGTTTTCAAGAATTTCTGTAATACTTGTTTGATATGGAGGTAACTTTGCTTTAATTGTGCTGCAGAAAATTTTTAGCTTTATGGCAAATCTAAAACTGAAAATTAATCTACCTTTTCTCAATTACCTGTTAGACATAGTTTATTTTAGTTCATCTTTATGTTCTTCATTGGGGATGATTTTTAAATTCTATTACCTATTTTTTAAAAGCTTTTCTAAGGTGTAAATTATGTACAAATATGAGTTATTTCAATTCTAAAAGGGATATATAACCTTTGGTTTTAGCATAACCATTCTGATGAGGAAAATCAATTGTATTGCAAAGAATTTCAGAGAAGGAAATTTCATAGTCTTTTTTTAGTGTTCTCAAAATAGTTTTTAAATGAATATGCTTTATGACTTTTTTTTTTTCATTTATTTTGGGATCAATTTTACATTTTGCAGATCTGTAGGCTTTGTTTTCAACACAATACCCCATTGGATGCAATTGCTCAGTTCCGAAAACACATCGATTTCTGTAAGAAAAAGATTGGAAGTGCAGAGTTGTCTTTTGAGCATGCTGCATGGATGTCTAAACAGTATGTTTTACATTGTACTTTTAGAATATTTTTAAAATAATACATAGTATTTGGAGAAATAGCATGGACTATGGTTCTAAAACTGAACTAGGGTTTTTGTCACTAAGTAGGTTTTTGATGATGTAGTGTAAGTATGTTTCTGGTAATACTATACATTGATATTGTATATACAGTTCCTTAACGGAAATTATTTAATTCATGCTACCATCTTTTTCATTTAACATGTATCTATTGAGTCTCTACCAAATGGCTAGGTCCTAGAGATATAGCAGTAAACAAAATTCCTGCTGTCATGGAGCTTATTGTTTGAGAATGATGTTTAAAAATCGCTAAAATGAAATTGTTCCCAGAAACTTGGGTGTATTTGAGTGGTAGGATCTATGTTGAGATCCAGTTTGATGGTATATTTACAAAGACTTGTTAGAAGAGATGACTTAAATATAGAACCTATCTATAACCTGCAATTACTGTGTATTCATATTTACAAAGAAATTGTAACAAATATTAACTGTTCATCAGTAGCGCCATTTTAATAGTCTGCTGAGGTTAAGGTTCCCAGGATGAATTACCAGAAATAAGCTTTTCTTTTCATTCTTTTTTATTTCTTAATTTTTTTTTTCTTTAAGATTCCAGGCCTTTGGAGATTTATTTGATGAAGCTATTAAGTTAGGGTTAACAGCTATTCAAACTCAGAATCCTGGCTTCTATTACCAGCAGGCAGCATACTATGCCCAGGAGCGGAAACAGCTTGCAAAAACCCTCTGTAACCATGAGGTAAGTGACTGACTCTGTATTATCTAGCATGTAGGAGAGTAATTCTTCTCTTGAAAGAAGCTGGAACTGATTGGTGTCGATAATTTTTTCCAAGTCCTTAAATTTAATTAGCTTTTATTTTTTATAGTTTCAGGAATTACAGTGATGTTAGGTTTTAGTTTGAGTACTCTGTTTTTACCTGTGGATTGAGCAGTTTTTCTAATTTATGTTTGGCAGTAAGTTAGTGACTGTTCAGACAAGAGAAAATTACTTTAAAATAAAAGCCACATTTTCATCCTTGTCACACTATAAATCCATTGTTTTGTTTCTGTGATCACTGCTGTGAGAGTTTGGAAATCTGTTTTGACCCACTGGAGAGGGTCTGTGGACTTCTTTCTCTTCCTGGGGTTTTCCTGCATGGAGACTCTTTTTTTTTTTTTTTTTTGAGGCAGAGTCTCGCTCTTGTTGCCCAGGCTGGAGTGCAGTGGCGCAATCTCGGCTCACTGCAACCTTCACCTCCCAGGTTCAAGTGATTCTCCTGCCTCAGCCTCCTGAGTAGCTGGGATTACAGATGCCCACCACTATGCCCAGCTAATTTTTGTACGTTTAGTAGAGATGGGGTTTTGCCATGTTGGCCAGGCTGGTCTTGAACTCCTGATCTCATGTGATCCACCCTCCTCCCCTCCCAAAGTGCTGGGATTACAAGTGTGAGCCACCCTGCCCAGCTTCCTGTATGGATACTCTTAAGACTCTGAAGGAAAATGTTAATTGCATAGTTTCTTAAACTTGATGTGTCATTTTGCCTTTTTCTTGGATGATTACATTTCAATATCAGTTTTCCTATAAACATCTTTAAGAACGTGGTGTACATATATAAATACATTTGTATTTATATAGTTGCATCAGTTTATTTTTACTTAAAACCTGCAGTTCTCTTCTCTGAAGATGAGTGAACATTATCAGTAGTACTATTTTTAAAACTGTTCCAAAAACAAGTAGTTTGCATATTAGTACCTAAAGTGAACAGATTTTTTTTCTCTAAAATGATGATTTAACTGTTTTTACCATGTTATTTGTATGATTTGTAATTTTATTGTGTGTATTATATTTCTAAAGCTTGGCATATTGTAATTTGAACACAGTATTTTAAAAAATGATTAAAACTAGGATTTATAAGAATATAAGGAACTGGGGATTAATAAATATCATTGGTTAAAATGTAAAATAATATTTTCATCAAATAATTTGAGAAGCTTTAAAATTATGCATATCTTTTGACCTAGAATTGAATTTTTGGGAATACTAAGGCACCTAATAAATTCTGAGATAAAAGTAACAAGATTAGTTATAAAGTTGTTCTAACAGATTTATTCATTGTAAAATAGAAATAAGATGAATAGCTATAGGGAATTTGTTAAAATATGCACCAGCAAGCTGCCATGAAAAATAATATTCTAGAAGAATATTTAATGCTGGGTCAAATTTACAGAATATATTTAAATGAAAGAAGCAGGTTGAAAAATCAATCATAACAACTTTTTGCATGTGAAATCTGGAAGTGATAAAATACATTTCAACAGTGGGAGTTGGTAGTAGGTTTATAAGTAATTTAGCTTTTCATCCTTTTCCTTTTGAATGTTTTCTATGTTTTTCAACAATGTACATATATTACATCTTGGTTTCCGAGGGAAAAGTTACGCAGAAGAAAAAGCAGTGTAAATCTGTCAGTTCTGGTACCAAAAATATTCCCCCACAATACCAGGATTTTATACAGAAGTGATAAAAAAGGAAGATAGTGTCTTCTCTTTAAAACTCCTTGTAACATTGTTTTGATTTACACAAAGAGCATCTATGCATGTGGAATAAATATCAAGCATAATTTGTAATATATTTTTACTTGTTTATCAGAGCAAAGATTTAAAAAAGTGAAGAAATTGCTTTGAAATCATTTGTCAGAATCAGATTGATTAATTTTTAAATATTGAATGAAACATTTTCGCTTAATTTTTGTTAAAATTTATGTTAAAATATTCACAAATTTGATATCTGAATGTATGTTTGGTATTTGTATTTATGAAAACTTTTTTGTTCAGTCAAAGATTGGACAAGAGTTGATTTGCAGTGGGTTCTATAAACTGTTATTTAGGCTTGTGTTTTAATTTACAGGCTTCTGTAATGTATCCCAATCCTGATCCCTTAGAAACACAAACAGGCGTTCTTGACTTTTATGGACAAAGATCATGGCGACAAGGAATACTAAGTAAATAATTTTTCCCTTCATCCTTTCCTCTCAATCACAGAAGGCAACAATAGCTATCATAGATTTTCCATTGGCTGCACATACATAAAAAATTATGTCGAAGTAAAAATGTATGCTTTTTAAACATTATTTTCATTTTTAGAATGCTTTGTGTGTATCACTACATCCTAGAGTAACTTTATAATTAAAGATGTTGCTGTGATTAAAATACTTATCTGAGTGTGGTGGCACATGCCTGTAGTCCCAGCTACTTGGGAGGCTGAAGTGGAAGGATCACACCTATGAGTAGCCAGTACACTCCAGCCTGGGCAACATAGTGAGACCTCATCTCAAAAAAAAAAAGAAAAAATACAGCATTTGGACATCTGTTGTTTTAAATGACACATGCCGCTGTTGTCTATTTAAGTATTTTAATTCCAGTTAACTTTAACAATTGATTGACATTTTAAAACAGCATTAACTTGTATTATCTTAAAAACAGTTTCTCTGCATATCTTTTTAATGCTTTATACATAATTTAATTCAAGCAATTGAACCGTAACTGTTAAATTTCTGACTAGGTAAGGTGGCTCATACCTGTAATCCTAGTGCTTTGGGAGGCCAAGACGGGAGGATTGCTTGAGACTAGGAGTTTGAGACTAGCCTGGACAATGTAGTGAGATCCCATCTCTACAAAAAAAAAAAAATACAGAAATTAGCCACACATGGTGGCACATGCCTGTAGTCCCGGCTACTTGGGAGGCTGAGATGAGAGGATCACTTGAGCCTAGGAGGTTGATGGTACAGTGAGCTGTGATTGTACTGCTGTACTTCAACCTAGGCAACAGAGTGAGATCCCATCTCAAAAAAAGAAAAAATAGGAAATTATTTAATCTCCAGTGAGTATATCCTCTACAGAGGATAATACTGATATTGCTTTTCAGAAGGTTGGTTCCACTAGGTAAAAGAACATTGAGCTCTATGTTGTTCCCATTAGAGCAGAATGCAGAGAAGTTACGTGTTAATAAAGCTGCCTCTTAGCACCTTTAAGATTCTAGAATGTTCAAGAATCTGAAATGATTATATTAAATAAAGACTTCAAGGAGTATACACATACAGTGTTCATGTGAAGATGTGTATTGAATGAGCTATCTAAGATGGGTTGTGTCTTTTCTTACACAGGTTTTGATCTTTCTGATCCTGAAAAAGAAAAGGTGGGAATTCTTGCCATTCAGCTGAAGGAGAGAAATGTTGTTCACTCCGTAAGTTTTGTGTCCAATATAAACTATTTTTTACACTATTAAAAAAAAACTTGTACTGAAATGTTTTGCACTCTACTTTGTCTAATAGGAAATGATCATAACTCTTCTGAGCAATGCTGTTGCACAATTCAAGAAGTATAAGTGCCCACGAATGAAAAGTCACCTAAGTATGTATCCACAAACGTCACCATTGCATGCAACTTTGAATGACTTTTTAAATTACATGCATGAATCTTTTTTCCTTTATAGTGGTTCAGATGGGAGAGGAATATTATTACGCAAAGGATTATACCAAAGCTTTGAAGTGAGTCCTGTTCACTCTTTACTTTTACAGGTATTTAGATTACCTTAAGTGAAATTGAAATAGAAATCAATGTTGAAGGAGTTAGTATTTTCATATTTATTTCTATCACTGTTAAACTCCATTTCTGTAATATTTTCTCAAGTGCCATTGATGGCACAATCTTTTTCAGCATTTTAGGGAATCTCACGTTTAGCTAAATATGAGAATACCTGTTAAACTATCTCAGTAAGATTTATACTTACATAAAATGAGGAAAGTACTTTTTTCTCCATGAACTCTTCAAACCCTTTCTTGTGAAGCCAGTTCAGCAAGTCTTTCATTTTGTCTTCTTTGAGGTTGCTGGATTATGTGATGTGTGATTATCGTAGTGAGGGATGGTGGACTCTGCTTACATCTATATTAACTACAGCTCTGAAGTGCTCCTACCTCATGGCCCAATTAAAGGATTACATTACTTACTCCCTAGAACTCCTTGGCAGAGGTAACCTGATGTTCTTTGAGTAAAATTCTTGATACATACAATTATGTAGCATCTTTAAGCTTTTTAAAATTTAAAGAATAATTTAGTGTCAGATAACAAGTACTACTTTTACTACATGCAAATCACTGTGCTTAGTCATCTTAGAAGAGCTATTCATTGTAAAGGTTTTAAAACAATAAATGACGTGGTAGACTTAAAAAATAAGTACTTATAATGTTTTTCCTTTTTTCTTCATACTAGCTTCAACTCTGAAAGATGACCAGAAGTCTCGGATAGAAAAGAACCTCATAAATGTTTTAATGGTAGGTTGGAATTGTTTATATAAAGTGTGTTATTAGGCATATGCATACATGTATCTGTATCAGCTAATGCAACTAGTGGTTTTTTCTTTCACCTATTTGAATGAATGTTAACTCTGTGTTGATGCAGAATGAAAGTCCTGATCCAGAACCCGACTGTGAAATCTTAGCTGTGAAAACTGCTCAGAAGCTGTGGGCAGACCGAATTTCTCTGGCTGGCAGCAATATTTTCACAATAGGAGTACAGGACTTTGTGCCATTTGGTAGGTAGCTAACATCTACAGTATTATTTCAGAGAAATTATCTTATTTCTAGGGAATGAATAGATGCAGAATAATAAATATAAAAGTCAAGAAAGAATTTTCGAAGTATACTCATATTGTAGATAAACTGATTTTGTGTGTGTGTCTCCTTAATGACTTATGAAGATAGGATTCTTAAATACTTTTATGTCTTAAAGTATGCTTTGCTCATTTGTAGTTCAGGTGTTATTAGAAACACTTGACAGTTATTTAAAAGGTTTGTGCTTTACTGTCCAGGTAGGTATTTTGAAATAAGTTAGTAACAAAATGGCTCTTTTTTGTTTAAAATCTTGTGACCTACATTTCTGGAACAGCTGTGATTTAACAATTAAAGATGGTTTTGAAGCTATAATTTATTTAAATTTTATTTTATTTTATTTATTTATTTTTTTGAGATAGGGTCTTATTCTACTGCCGAGGCTGGAGTGCAGTGGTGCGATCGTGGCTCACTGCAACCTCTTCCTCCTGGGTTCAAGTGATTCTCTTACCTCAGCCTCCTGAGTAGCTGGGATTACAGGCCCAGGCTAATATGTCTATTTTTAGTAGACATGGGGTTTCACCATGTTCGCCAGGCTGGTCTTGAACTCCTGACCTCAGGTGATCTGCCTGCCTTAGCCTTCCAAAGTGCTGGGATTTCAGGCATGAGCCACTGCACCTAACCTATTTTTTTTTTTGTGACAGAGTTGCACTCTGTCGCCCAGGCTGCAGTGCAGTGGTGTGGTCTCAGCTTACTGCACCTTCCACCTCCTGGGTTCAGGTGATTCTTGCACCTCAGCCTCCTGAGTAGCTGATACTATAGGTGCATGCCACCATGCCCTGCTAATTTTTGAATTTTTAGTGGAGACAAAGTTTCACTATGTTGGCCAGGGTGATCTCAAACTCCTGACCTCAAGTGATCCACCTGCCTTGGCCTCCCAAAGTTCTGGGATTACAGGTGTGAGTCACTGTGCTCAGCCTAAAATTTATTTTTATAATGAAAAGTGAGCTCATTTGTCTCTTGAAATGCGTTAAGTGCAGAAGTCAGTAAGAATGGTCAGTGCAGATGGGTCTTTCTGAAGAAGAAATGTGGTTAACAGATGTGTATTGGTCTTGGGTATCTAGTTGTGCATAATGCAGCCCTTTTGTTTTATTTCTAGTACAATGCAAAGCCAAGTTTCATGCTCCAAGTTTTCATGTTGATGTCCCCATTCAGTTTGATATTTATCTGAAGGCTGATTGTCCACATCCAGTTAGGTTTTCCAAGCTCTGTGTCAGCTTTAATAATCAGGTAATGGTGCCGTTTCATGTGTTTTTACCATATGTTTATCTTGTTGTAGCTTGTGTTAAACTATATAAAATGAGCTTAGTGAATTTTATGTCTTAATGGTGTCATAGTAACAAATGAACTTTGGCAAGGTCTGTTTACAAATAAATTTCCAAACTTCTGGCAATTCAAGTTTTATACTTTGCCTACTCCAATTTTTGTTTTCACTCCGTGTTTATGAAATCTAAGAATTCTGTGTGTGTGTGTGTGTGTGTGTGTGTGTGTGTGTGTGTGTGTGTGTGTGTGTGTGTGTGTGTGTACACACAACCCTATATATATACCTCTTTGGTCTTTTTTGAGACAGGGTCTCGCTCTGTTGCCCAGGCTAGAGTGGACTGGTGCAATTATAGTTTACTGTAGCCTCAATATCTTGGACTTAAGCGATCCTCCTACCTCAGCCCCGCAAGTAGCTGGGACTATAGGCACCTGCCACCACATCCTGCTAATTTTTGTATTTTTTGTAGAGACAGGGTTTCGCCATGTTGCCCAGTCTGGTCTTGTGAACTCCTGGGCTCCAGTGATCTGCCCACCTCAGCCTCCCAAAGTGCTGGGATTACAGGTGTGAGGCACCACATCTGGGCTTATATTTTTTTATAGTGTATGCTTCAATTCCAAATAAGGTATATTCAGAAGGAGTAAAATTTAAAAATCATTTGGTTTATATTCTACTTCAACATTATTAGTTAATGTTGTTAGTTTATGATTATGGAAGTAATTTATGTTTGACATTTTAAAAATTGAAATGGAATAGATGGATATAAAGTGAAAAGTAAACATGTGTCTTCTTTTAATTCCATTCTCCCATACATCCTCTATGTTAACTTCTTGAATAGACTAGACATTTTCTGTGCACAAATATATAAGCAACTTTTTTTCCTTGCAGAATTGGGATCATTTGAATCATTTTCCTGCATTTGAATATATGTGAAGCATTATGTAGTATATAAGCAAGCATTTGATTACATTATAACTCGATTACAAATTCATTTAGTAGATAATCAACTTTTGATTACCCAGAAAGTATAGTGAGTCTTTAGCCAACAAGCATTTATTGACAGTTACAATATTCTTAACATTCTGAACCTGAGTATAGCATATGTCAGCCTCATAAAATGTAGGCATTTTGGGGGACAAGGGCCAGGACAGAATCAAAGATTGCCCAAGTAGGTAATGAAGACTAAATTACATAGTGTGTCTAGAAAGAAGTATAGCTGTAGTAGGCACGCCAGAGAAAAGGGAGGGAGTTCCAAGAATGAAGATGAAATTACAATAGGTCTAAAAAGATGGGTGGGGAGAACATGTTTGGCAACGAGAAAACACTGCATAGAGACAGAAGAGCGTATTCTGTGTTTCTGGGATAGTCAAGCCTCTCTAGAATTGAGGGTTTATAATGCTGGGTAGTGGGAAATAAGGCCAGGTGGCTTAAAGGAACCTTGCAGAGTTAAGCAGGGATAGGCTAGTAAACAGATGTCTTTCAAGGTGTATTCATTCTTTTATCTGTGTTCTATTTATTGGCTGGTGATAAAGAAACGGTATTATCTGTTTTATTAGGATTTGATTCATAAGAAGTCAGAAATGTCTCTGTAATAGAAATGATTAGATGAAGCTGGGTCACCTGAAGATCCTGATGTTTTATTCAACTTCAGACCCTTACTTAAGGGTTCCCTCTAATCAGTTTGAGACTTTTATGTGCTTGTTTTTGTTTGTTTGTTTTTGAGACAAGGTGTCTGTCTCCTGGGCTGGAGTGCAGTGGCACCATCTTGACTTACTGCAGTCTTAATCTCCCAGGCTCAAGTAATTCTCCCAACTCAGCCTCTCCTGAGTAGCTGGGACTACAGGCACATGTAACCATGCTCAGCTAATTTTTGACTTTTTTTTTTTTTTAATAGAGACAGGGTGTTGCTGTTTGGCCCAGGCTGGTCTTGAACCCCTGGGCTCAAAGAGTTCACCCACCTCACCCTCCCAAAGTGCTGGGATTACAGGTGTGAGCCATCATGCCCAGCCACTTTGAGAATTTTTAAGCAAAATCGTGAAATTTATTTCTAAACTTTTAAGAAACTTTATTCTAGTAGCAAAATAGAAATAGATCATATCATGTAAGCCAATTAGAGGCTCTTTATATTAATCCAGGTACAAAAGTACAAGGGTTGGGATTAAGATACTGGTGTTGAGCGTGGAGATTTAGGAATAGAAGAGGCATTTAAAAGTAGATAAATCTGGATTGCGAGTGCATACGGAAGCTGAAAAGTGGGGACAGGATGAATGAAGGACAGGAGCTTTTCGACATGCCCTTTCCTCTTCTTGAATTGGATTGCCCTCCTTTCCAGCTAGTTGATTCCTCCTTGTCTTTTCTCACTTAAAAGCATCACTTCCTCAGGGAAGCCTCCCCTGATTTACAGGACTCAGTCACTTAGCCAGGCTCTCATAGCCTTAGTACTAACCACACTGTAGTTTCACCTTTGTCTGTGTGATTATTTGGTAAATCACCTGTTTTCCTTACCAGACTCTAAGCTCCACAAGGACAGAAGGGCAGGGTTTTCTTGTTTTGTTCATTATGAAATTAGAGGGTCAACACACGGACTCTTTTTTTGTTTGTTTGTTTGGTTTGTTTTGTTTTTTAAAGAGACACTCTGTTGTCCAGGCTGGAGTGCAGTGATGGGATCACATAGTTCACCTCAGCCTCAAATTCCTGGGCTCATGTAAGGGAACTCTTATTTTACTTTTCCCTCCATAGTCTACTCTTTCTTTTCTTTTCTTTCCTTTTTTTTTTTTTAACAACAAACATAAACTATCATTAAAAACTAATAAAAATGTTAAAATTGAATATAAAGCAATTAGTTTCACAATTTAGATTATATTCAAGATACAGGTCAAGTGCAGTGGCTCATGCCTGTAATCCCAGCACTTTGGGAGGCCAAGGTAGGTGGATCACTGGAGGTTAGAAGTTCGAGACCAGCCTAGCCAACATGGTGAAACCCCATCTCTACTAAAAATACAGAAATTAGCTGGGTGTGATGGTGGGTGACTGTAGTCTCAGCTAGTTGGGAGACTGAGGCATGAGAATTGCTTGAACCTGGGAGGCGAAGGTTGCAGTGAGCCTAAATTGTGCCATTGCACTCCAGCCTGAGTGATAGAGTGAGATTCCATCTGAAAAGAAAAGAAATTCACTATATAAATCATAAGGGAAAAAGTAGAATCAGTTTCAGAAGCATGGAATAGAAATGAAAATTATTAGGAAAGTATAACATTGGAACTGTGCAAGAATTTCTATGAAGGTAATTTATCTGCTGGAGTAGATGGCTCTTGCTTGGAAAGGTTTATTTTATTTATTGAACAGATGAGAATGATGATTCCGTAGATAGAAACATGAAAGATATCTTCCTTTATTCATCTATAAGGCATGTTCTCTTCTGGCAAGGCAGATGCACATTCACTTTGGGACATACTGAGTTTCAGGTGGTAGTGGATTTGTCCTCTAGACAGTTGTGGATATAAGCTTGTAATTAAGGAAATAAGACAGAATAGGACAACTTCATGCGGGAGATACTAGCAACAATGGTATGGAGTACATGGAAACAAACATGATTTTCAATGAAGTGAACATAGAGAGAAATGAAGACCTGAAAGAAAGCAAAGGAATGGAGCTGGGCTCAGTGGCTCATGCCTGTAATCCCAATGCTTTTGGAGGCCAAGGCAGGAGGATCGCCTGAGTCCAGGAAGTTGAAACCAGGCTGGGCAACAGAGCGAGACCCCATCTCTACAAAAAAATACACAAATTGGCCAAGTGTGCTGGTATGTGCCTGTGGTCCCAGCTACTTTGGAGGCTGAGATGGGACCATCTCTTGGGTCCAAGAGGTTAAGGCTGCAATGAGCTGAGATTATGCCACTGCACTCCAGGTGGGAAAAACAGGAAGTACCCAAGGAGGAAGAGAAACAGGAAAGATGATAGCATCACAGAAGCCAAGTAAAAAAAGGTTCTTCGAGGAAAGGAGGTGATAAACAGTAGTGTGCAGTGCAACAAAGCACAAACTGTTTCTCTCTCTGGGAGAGGGGTATCTAAATATTTTCAGAAAACAGTTTGTGTGTAGTGAACTGTTTTATTGTGGCAGCAGTGAGTGGATAAGTGCCTCTATTTGGGATAAAAATACTTCCTTTTATTAGTAACCTTTCATAATGCTTCAGTGTTTGTGTTAAAACTAAATGAGCTCCAAAGCACTTGGCACTCAGTGTTAGCAGACATCTGACATTTGATGACCCCTGCTCACCTCTTTCAGGAATACAACCAGTTCTGTGTAATAGAAGAAGCATCCAAAGCAAGTGAAGTTTTAGAAAATCCGACTCAAGGAAAGATGTGCTTAGTTCCTGGTAAAACAAGAAAACTGTTATTTAAATTTGTTGCAAAAACTGAAGATGTGGGAAAGAAAATTGAGGTTTGTTATGAAATTTGTTTAAAAATATTTTTAATAAAAGTAGTATGTTTATATCAGAAAACTGTAAATAATACAAAAGCTTATTAAGTAAAAAATGAAAA
This sequence comes from Cheracebus regulus, assembly GCA_963574635.1. Taxonomy (NCBI): domain Eukaryota; kingdom Metazoa; phylum Chordata; class Mammalia; order Primates; family Pitheciidae; genus Cheracebus; species Cheracebus regulus. The sequence continues at coordinate 64,134 of CAUYQU010081470.1, forward strand.
TCTTCTGCTTGAACTTCCTAAAGGAAACCATTCATAATAGTTTGGGAAGTTTCCTTCCAGACATTTTTCGTGAACATATTTGTAGTTTAAAATTTTTTCAATTAATAAAATTGAGAATAAACTGTAGCTGGCTTTTGTCACTTAATAGTGTATATTAGACATTATTTCTTATTAGTACATAAAACCAATCTCATTTTTTAATGACTACATAATCAGTTAAGGAGTTTTAAACAATGTATATTATGTAAATAGCAAATATATTTTTTATGTTATTCAGACTGAATAACTATCTTTTGATGTTTAAACATTACTGAGTACATATTTTTAAAGAAAAAATGAACATATATATTTGTAAAGATTGATACAGTATAGATAATTGAAATGCCTTTTAGAAATATAGGATCTAAGTAATATCTTTATTAAGCATAAACTCTGGAGCCAAAAGGTATGGGTTTAAATTGCAACTCTCCAGCTTACTAAGCTTGTGGCCCTGGGGAGTTACTTAGCTTCTATGTGTCTTCTTGGTGTATTCATCTGTAAAATGAGGATCATAAGAGTACTTACCTGTGAGGATTTCATGAGGGTTAAATCAGCTGGTTAATGTAACTTGTTTGGAATAGTGATTAGCACACAGCAAGTGCTTGTTTTTCATGACTTGAATGGGAATGGTTAGCTAATCTACACTTGGGACCATTGCTAAGATATAGTTGTACTACCAATGTTCCCATAACAGTTTCTATGAACATGTTGATTTTATTATTAACCAGTATCCAAAGTTTTTTGCTTATTCATTAAAGAAATCCTTCATGATTTTGACTAAATCCCCTAATTGCATATTTTATTTTTTAATGGTACCTAAGGAAACCTACCAGACATAAATTATAATGCATAATTTTATTTTGAGTCCTTAAAGGATTTAGTTGAATGCAACATGTATTCAATTAATAAAGCATTTTATTGCTAATACAATAAATATTTTTAGGAAAAATATTTGTGGAATCAGAAATTAGGTTATAATGTATCTATAGCCATCACAATATTTATTTCATTCAGCAACCACTAATTGCGTTTCATTACATCAGGGACTATGCCAGATGCTGAATTCATAACACTGCTGCTATACAGTCAGCCTCTCAATAGAAGGTCAGGTTATTATCTCTGTTTTAAAGGTGAAGAAGTTGAAACCCAGAGTGCAGTTAGTTTATGTCCCAGCCAGAGGAAGACTCTAACAGCAGGTGTTCTGACTTCTGTCACACTGGGAGGTCTCTAGAGGAACTCCATGGTCTAGGAGTCTATGATGTAATTTTGGTGAGAGGGGATGGCGACAACCACATGTGAGATGGCATTTCCGACATCCTTTTTTTTAGATTACTTCAGTGGATCTTGCTCTGGGCAATGAGACGGGAAGATGTGTGGTTTTAAATTGGCAGGGAGGAGGAGGAGATGCTGCTTCCTCCCAAGAAGGCTTACAGGCAGCTCGGTCTTTCAAAAGGCGACCTAAGCTACCCGACAATGAAGTTCACTGGGACAGCATAATAATTCAGGCAAGCACAATGTAAGTCTCCTTTGCTAAGCTGATATTAAAGGTCATCCTATTTCTTTTTCTTTTTCTTTTTTTTTTTTTTTTTTTGAGACAGGGTCTCTTGCCCAGGCTGGAGTGCAGTGGTGTGATCACAGCTCACTACAGCCTTAACACCCTAAGCTCAAATGATTATCCCACCTCAGGTGCCACCCTTGCCTTCCCCAGTAGTTGGGACTATAGCCAGGCGCCACCATCCCTGAATAATTTTTGTATTTTTTCTAGAGATCAGGGTCTTACTATGCTGCTCAGGCTTGTTTCAAACTCCTGGGCTCAAATGATCCTCCTGCCTTGGCCTCCCAAAGTGCTGAGATTACAGGTGTGAGCCATCGCACCCAGCCTCTTATTTCTTTTAAATACTTTATTGCAATAATTTATTTGCTCTTTTTTTTTTAAATCAGTTACTTAGCTAAGGTTTCTTTTCAAAGGATCATTTCCAGAGTTCCAAACATTTCTGTACATCTGCGACACGAGCCCCCTGCCCTGACTAATGAAATGTATTGTTTGGTTGTGACTGTTCAATCTCATGAAAATACTCAAATCAGAGATGTGAAGCTCACCGCTGGCTTAAAACCAGGTAAGCATTCCTTTTTGAAAGTTTGATCCGTATTAATCCAACATAAAATAAGCATCAGTGATGTCAACTCTAGGACTTTTGTTTAAAAGAAGATATGACATAGTGCTCTTCACACAGTATTAATTATTGGGATAGTGTTTGAGTTCTTTATTTTGAAGAACAATCAACATTAACTCTTTTAGGACAGGATGCCAATTTAACTCAGAAAACTCATGTGACTCTTCATGGGACAGAACTGTGTGATGAATCCTACCCGGCTTTACTCACTGACATTCCTGTTGGAGACTTACATCCAGGGGAACAGGTAAACTTGGTCAACTGGAATTGGAGAAGAAATCAATTGGTTTGTAGTTTTAAATATATAGTGAGTTTTAAACAGTTCAGAGCATTTTAACAGCAGATTCTAGGACTGAAAAGTGATTTAATTAACGAACATTTCATACACATTTTACATACTTAAATGTATAAAATGTCTTAAGCAGTTTTTCTACAAGGGAATTTAGAAAACATGCTTAATATGAATTAGTTGGCTAATAAAGTAACTGTTGTTTGTAACTTAATGTAGTAACTTCTCAGTTAACTTCTGCTTCCAAACAAGATACAAAAATTTTGTGGAAGTTGAGAATAATAATTTCTAAAAGATGCAGTAGTAATCATTCCACTTTTATGCTGGGTCCAGATAATCAGAGTACTCTTCTACAGTGGGAGCTTTGATCAATTACATTGTAATATTCTATAAAAGTTATAAAGAATTTAGTAAACTCTAGAAGGTGGGAACATTATCCCAGAATATATGCCAAGAGGCAATATCTGTAATATTAATTAAGTCACAACATTTATTTTGTTATAGCTGGAAAAAATGTTGTATGTTCGCTGTGGAACAGTGGGTTCAAGAATGTTTCTTGTATATGTTTCTTACCTGATCAATACAACTGTTGAAGAAAAAGAAATTGTTTGCAAGTGTCACAAGGTATTTTTTTATAACTACTTTATGAAGCATCATATGTGGAGTGTTCCCATTTTGTATTATTTTAGTTTACTTATAAAATAAGCAGCTTAGGTACTTATAGTCTATTCTAAATTTTAATTAAACTTTTTAAAAAATCACATATTGAGATTTGTTTAGGCTGGCATCACTGCTCAAACATTAAATAGAAAATTGGCTTATATGGGTTTTCTTTCTTTTTTTTGAGATGGAGTTTTGCTCTTGTTGCCCAGGCTGGAATGCAGTGGCGTGATATTGGTTCACTGCAACCTCCGCCTCCTGGATTGATGCGATTCTCCTGCCTCAGCCTCCTGAGTAGCTGGTATTACGGGCATGCGCCACTACGCCCAGCTAATTTTTAATTTTTTTAGTAGAGACAGGGTTTCTCCATGTTGGTCAGGCTGGTCTCAAACTCTCGACCTCAGGTGATCTGCCCGCCTCGGCCTCCCAAAATGCTAGGATTATAGGCATGAGCCACCGTGCCCGGCCTGTATGGCTTTTCCTATAGAGGATCAACAGGTTTGAGATCTCAAGCAAATCACACATAAGATAAAATCTGTAAGTTGACTTATATGTAGGAGGTTCTGGAGAAAAGGAGGTCTCCCTTTGAAAAAACTTTTTCAATTATTAAAAAATACTTGTAAAGATTGTTTTTGATAAGTGCACATAAAAGTGAAAATAGGAACGATCACAGTTACAGTTCACAACTCGAAGGCAGCTGCTCTTTGTATTCCTTATTGGTCTCTTTTCTATTTATAGAGATTTTTAAGAGGCCATGTTTTTAAATAGATTTTACTGTGCTGTATATAATAGAACATTAGGATATTTAGTATCTTCTAGGTCCTGACAATAATGTTTTTTTAGCTTTCTCTTAGGAATTGGGTCCTCAGCCCAGCAGAGGAGAAGCCTAGCAATTTGGGAATTTGTTTTGTTACTGCACAGTTTGGGCTGTAGTTTTGTTACTGCACAGCTTGGCTATTTACAGGTCATTGGGAAAGAAAACCATCTCAAAATTGTTACTATTTCCCAAGTGAAAGAGAAGGCATGAAATGTACTGTTGAAAATTTCTCATAGCCTAGTATAATACATAGAGCTCTATATGGTAACTTAGGAGATAAGGGTGCCAGTCTCAGCACATTATGTGTATTATCACATTTAATGTTTCTAACCACCCTGTGAGGATTATGAAACTGGGACTTAAAGAGACTACATGAGTTGAGCATTCCAAATCTGAAAATTCAAAATCCAAAATGTTCCAAAATCTGAAACTTTTTGAGCACTACTAGCAAGACACTCAAAGGAAATGCTTCCAGGAGAATTTTGGATTTGGAATGCTCTGGAAATATTCCAGTATCCAAAAATCTGAGGCACTTCTGGTCCCAAGCATTTCAGATAACCTGTGTAACTTTCCCAAGGTCACATCATTAGGTTCAAGGTCACATAGCTAATAAGTATGTATCGAGTCAGGATTAGAATTCGGCTGTGCCTGGCATTACAGCCTGAGGTTTTAACCAATATGACCTTTTTTAAAGATTTCTCATCAAGAGGTTGTGTCGTTTTGAAAGATAAAATAAATAACCCCATTTTTTTTCTTTTTTCTATTTTTTTGTTTTTTGACATGGGGTCTCACACTGTTGCCCATCCTGGAGTGCAGTGGCGCTATCTTGGCTCATTGCAACCTCCACCTCCTGAGTTCAAGCAATCCTCCCATCTCAGCCTCCCAAGTAACTGGGACTACAGGTGTGCACCACCACGCTCAGCTAATTTTTTGTACTTTTGGTAGATACAAGGTTGCGCCATGTTTCTCAGGCTGGTCTCGAACTCCTGAGCTCAAGCAGTTTGCCCACCTCAGCCTCCCAAAGTGCTGAGATTACAGGTGTGAGCCACCGTGCCCAGCCCCCATTGTTTTTCTAACAGACTCTTATAAGGGAGCTGTAGCATGTTGGTTAAGAGTGTAGACTCCATGACAGTTTCACTTCTGCTTTTATGCCTTTGTTACTTTCCAGTTATGTGACCTCATCTTAAAGTGGCAATCATAATAGCACTTGTTTCCTTGTGTGATTATGAACATTACATAATACATGTATAGTGATGATAGCAGTGTCTGTCATATTACATTAATATTATCTTTATTATTAGTCATTTTGAGTTGAGGTATAGTAAGAACTTAGACAAAAGGAAGACCCTAGCTTTGTGGAACATCTGATTCCCCCTCTGTAAAATGGTCATGATGCCTGCCCTGCCCACTTCATTAGATCCAGAGATAAATAATGTATAAGAAAACACTTTAGCTGGGGTGCTGTGTTTCACTCCTATAATACCAGCGCTTTGGAATTCTGAGGCAAGAGGATCATTTGAGGCCAGGAGTTCAAGACTAGCCTGAGCAACATAGCAAGGCCCTATCTCTAAAAAAATAAAATATAGGAGCCTGGCATGGTGGTGTGCGCCTATAGTCCCAGCTACTCAGGAGGATCACTTGAGCCCACATGTTCGAGGCTGCAGTGATCTGCGATGGTGCCACTTTACTGCATCCTGGTTGCCAGAGTGAGACCCTGTCTCCAAAAAAAAAAAAAATAGTACTCAGTTCTGTCTACACAGATTTTTACAAACATTATCTAAAAGAAAGGCCTTTATCTCTTAGTGTGTATAATTTGGCATTATGTATTGATCAGTGATAGATTGTATCTTTTAAAACTTTCTATAAAAAGATTTAGAGAATCCATTGAATGTGCTTTTTAAATTTTCTTGCAGGATGAAACTGTAACAATAGAAACAGTCTTTCCATTTGATGTTGCGGTTAAATTTGTTTCTACCAAGGTATGTTCCTGTGAGGCATACTAGAAATCATTTAAGTTATAGAAATGGACTGAAACGATAACATGGATTAATGTAATTGCTGACAGACCTTTTCTCTTTGTTTGTGACAGTTTGAGCACCTGGAAAGAGTTTATGCTGACATCCCCTTCCTGTTGATGACGGATGTCTTAAGTGCCTCACCCTGGGCCCTCACTATTGTTTCCAGTGAGCTCCAGCTTGCTCCATCCATGACCACAGTGGACCAGCTAGAGTCCCAGGTGGACAATGGTGAGAATTTGGTCCATTGCCACTTAAAGAGCAGGAGAATTTTGTGTGTGTGTGTGTGTGTGTGTGTGTGTGTGTGTGTGTGTGTAAGCTGGCAGTGGAGGAGTTAATTCGCTGTTTACTAAGTGAGGAAACTTGAGACCTACACTCACGAAAGCAAATGCATATGGAATTAAGGTGGAATTAGTGTCATTTATAATACCATTTGCTTGACTATACTTGATTTTTAAAGATCAGATTTTTTCATACTCTAAGGAAGTTGTACTTTGAAAATGTACTTCACAAAAATAATTCCTTTTTCATTTTTGAACTTTTTAAAGATTTTTTTTCTCATTGACTCTTAATGTTTACTGTTTTTCATAACTTGAAATGAGAAAATATATTTCTTTTATATATATATATATATTATTGCATTTGAAGTTCTGGGGTACATGTGAAGAACATGCAGGATTGTTGTATAGGTACATACATGGCAATGTGGTTTGCTGCCTCCATCCCCATCACCTATATCTGGCATTTCTCCCCATGTTATCCCTCCCCTAGAAAAGATATTTCTTAAAGGTATAAAGATATCTTGGTTAAGGGTGTAGGCTTATTTTATCTATAAAGATATCCCTCCCCTTTAAGATATTTCTTAAAGGCAAATATAGAAAAGTAGAAGATAAATTTTCTGAGTCTCCCAGCTAAAGCAGTTTTTAAGACTGATTCAAACCCAGGACAATACCTCTCTGGTTTTAAAAAGTACTAATAATATCTTTTGCTTTCAGAATGTCTTCATGAGTCTTTTTTTTCCCATCTCTTCTTGAAACTTGGTTTTCTCTTGTGTGTTTGGAAATCATTTTCTCTGTCCTGCTTTGTTTTTCTGTTTCCTTCCCTTTTTCCTTATTGTTTTAATTGGGAATAATGAGCTTGAAGGTCAGACTGAGCTAGATTCCATTTCTAGCCCTACTACTTGCTCTTTTGTGAACACTTCTTATTAAGAAGTCATTTCATCACTTCTTAGAGGCAGAGAGGATGATGTATGTGAAATAGTAGGTCGTAGTGTGAGAAAATCTGAACTCTCTGAGCTCAACGCTCCTCTTCTGACAGCTTGGTAAAGGCTGGTCATTTGTCCATTCTTGCTGATTCCTTTGCTTTTAATGTTGGTCGTTTCCAGCATCGTGACTTCGGTTCCCTTGTTCTTTCTCTGCAAGTCTTCAGCTGCCACACGATCTCAGGCTGCCTGCATTCCCACGTCCAGTTGAAGGGGTCATTGAAAGTACCTTTGATCCAAGCTGGAAACTGCAGAGAAAACCTACTCTTTCACATCCACATCCATTCCTCAGGTCAAGTGCTACCTTCTAAACATTTTTGGAATTCAGCTTTTCATCTCCATTCTCAGTGCCATCTTACCATTTTTCTCACCTAGTCTATAGAAGTAGGTTCTTAACTGGTTTCTTCCTTGGCAGTCCTTCTTTTCCCTAGCCTGCCTTTCGTATTGCCACTAGACCTCACCTGGTCCGGCTCTGGCTGACCTTCCCAGCTGCCTCTACCCCAGGCTCTCTACTGCCCTTTGCACTGTCCCAGGTTGCAACCAAGACAAACTTGGGGCCTTCGTCCATCATTGCCCCCAGCTGCTTTTGAACATGTCTTTGGAACTTTTGTCTAAAACCCTTTTCATCTTTTTCAACCTGTTGAACTCTGGCTTGCTCTTCAGGGCTCATGTAAACTCTAACTTCTTGCTCCTCCCAAGCAGGGCTAAGTACTCTTCCTTCTTTACTCCCATGTTTTCTTGCACATACTTACATTGTAACACTTATTCCATTATATTGCAATTACTATTTGTAAATATGGCTCCCTTACTAGACTATGTATTCCTTTAGAATCTGAGCTGTCTTACTCATCTTCTTATTGCCAACATCATAGTACTTAGCTAATAAGTGTTTACTAAATTAAGGAATAATCTCTGGCTTGAACTTCTAGTATGTTAGTTTCTTACTGCTGCTATAACAAATGACCACAAAGTTAGTGGCTTAAAATGACACAGATTTAACTATATTAAAGTTATGCAGGTTAGAAGTCCTAAAAACAAGGTGTCATCCTGGTTGCGTTCCTTCTGGAGGCTCTCAGGGGAAATCTATTTCTTTGTCTTCTCCAGCTTCTAGAGGCCACCTGCACTCCTCTGTGCCTGGTTCCTTCCTCCGTCTTCGAAACCAGCAGTGTACCACTTCATTGTCACAAATTGACCCTAACGTTCACTGTTAATAAAAATAATGATCATTTTGTTTAACTTCTTAGAATTAAGGAGAACTTTGGCAGAGTTTAATATGAATGGCCCAGGTGTTTTAAAAGGCAGTCTCAAGAGGTTCAAATTGATGTGTATTTTATTTACTGGGCTACAATATCTTTTCCAAGTCTTTAACGTTACTTAAAAATAGTTAATTAAAGCAAAGGTTGATTTACCTTTTTTCCTTTCACTACTATTCTCTGTCTACAATCAGACCTCCATTAATCTGTCACAACTTTCTTCATTAGAAAACCATAAAAAAACCTGTTTAGACATTTTGTTTATTATTATTATTATTATTATTTTGAGACAGAGTCTCGCTCTGTTGCCCAGGCTGGAGTGCAGTGGTGCGATGTCTGCTTACCACAACCTCCACCTTCTGGGTTCAAGTGATTCTCCTGCCTCAGCCTCCCGAGTAGCTGGGACTACAGGTGCACACCACCATGCCCAGCTAAGTTTTGTATTTTTAGTAGAGATGGAGTTTCTCCGTGTTGGTCAGGCTGGTCTTGAACTTCTGACCTTGTGATCCACCCACCTCAGCCTCTCAAAGTGCTGGGAGTACAGGCATGAGCCACCACACCTGGCCTGTTGTTGTTATTACTTCAGAGTTTGACTCAGATTGCTAAAATTGCCATTAAATAAGTACCGTTGCCTGCTTGCATTTAAAGGAGCGACGTTGCGGGCTCTGGAGAACTGAAAGGTGGAGAAGACTTGGTTTGAATGGGCGCTTATATTGTCACCGGGGAATTTACTATAAAATTGGCAGGAGGAAAGCATTCTTGCACAGAGGCGAATAGCCACGTGAGGCAATAGTGAGGCTGTGTGAGTGCTATTAGTGATACAGGCTAAGTATCTCTTATCTGAAATGCTTGGTACCAGAAGTGTTTCAGATTTTGGAATATTTGCCTTATACTTAGTGGTTGAGCACCCCTAATCTAAAAATCTGAAATCTGAAATGCTTTAAAGAACATTTGGTCTTTAAAAAAAATTTTTTTTTTTGAGACGGAATCTTGTTCTGTTGCCAGGCTGGAGTGCAGTGGCACAATCTTGGCTCACTCAACCTCTGCCTCCTGGGTTCAAGTGATTCTCCTGCCTCAGCCTCCCGAGTAGCTGGGACTACAGGCATGCACCACCGTGCCCCGCTAAGTTTTTGTATTTGTAGTAGAGATGGAGTTTCACCGTGATGGCCAGGATGGTCTCCAACTCTTGGCCTCGTGATCCACCCACCTCGGCCTCCCAAAGTGCTGGGATTACAGGCAGGAGCCACCGCGCCCGGCCTTTTGAAAATTTTTATTTTCATTTTGGAGACAGGGTCTTACTCTGTCACCCAGGCTGGAGTGCAGTGGCAGGATGATGGCTCACTGTAGCCTCGGATTCCCTGGCTCAAGCTGTTTTCCCGCCCCAGCCTCCCAAGTAGCTGGGACCACAGGTGCACGCCATCATGCCTGGCTAATTTAATTATTTAAAGGGACGGGGTCTCCTTTTGTTGCCCAGGCTAGTTTCAAACTCCTGGAGCTCAAGCAATCCTCCTGCCTTGGCCTCCCCAAGTGAGATGACAGGTGTGAGCCACCATGCCTGGATGCCTTTCCTTGTAGAATAACCTTTGTGTGTCATGTTGGCACTCAAAACATTTCAGATTTTGAAGCATTTTGGTTTCAGGTTTTTAGATTAGGGATGGTCAACCTGTATGTGTTTATTAAGAGAAAGCCACAATTTTCTGGGATGATATTTTGAGTACTTTAAGGGTAGCTGAAGTTTTCTATTTTCTTTTTCTCTACCCCAAAGTATTTACTTTGGAGGCATGAAATAATTTAGAAAAAGAAAAACAATCACCATAAGATATTTATTCTGTCTCTAAGCTTTTCACATTCATTAGTTTCCATAGGACTTACTCGCTGATATATAGATGCCTCGCTGGATTTTATTGTAATGGAATATTGATACATTAGCAAAAACAGTGGACTTTGTGACCTTGAAAAAGTCATTTAACATCTCTGAGCCCTACTTTCAGAGTCTCTATAAATAACATATAATGGGTGAGGTATTATTCTTTCTTTGTTGTATTACTTGGATGTGAAGCTCTCCTTTCATAGATGAAACCATTGCATAAGGAGTATAAAGACTCTTCCCTGTAGTTGTCTTACAGACTGGAGAGAGTGCTAGTGAATGTTTTTGTCTTCGATGTCCATCTCTTGGAAATGTTGAAGGTGGAGTAGCAACCGGCCATTATATTATCTCTTGGAAAAGGTAAACATTATATCAATCTGATCTTTTCTTCAATGTCTTTGTTATTCTGATACTTTATTATTCATCTTTGTCACTTAATATTTGAGAGTTTCTGTCATTCTGAAGAGCAGAAGTCACAAGGATATGAACACAAAGAATACTTATTTCCTTAGCCTGTCTTACCATAGTCCCATCGCTGTTGTCCAATCAAAGAATTTTCTTATCTGGCAAGAGCACTGTAACTTCATTCATTTAAATGATACTATGTCCGTTGAATGAGGTTCATTTACAAAACGAAGACATAAATGGTGAGCTATTTTTTAAACCTGAAAAAGATAATTAAACCTGAATCTGTGCTTGTCACAATTTGTGACCTATATGCTATTGACATTTTAGCCAAACTAAATCTGTACACAAAGGGTGTATATATAAGAATGTTCATGGCTGGATGCGGTGGCTCACACTTGTAATCCCAGCACTTTCATAGACTGAGATGGGAGGATCGCTGGAGCTCAGGAATTTGAGACCAGCCTGGGCAACATGACAAAACCCTGTCTCTACAAAAAATACAAAAATTAAGTGGGCTTAGCGATGCACACCTGTAGTCCAGGCTACTCAGGAGGCTGAGGTGAGAGGACAGCTTGAGCCCAAAAAGTGGAGGTTACAGTCAGCTGAGATTGTGCCACTGCACTCTAGCCTGGGCAACAGAGCGAGACCCTAATTCAGGAAAAAAAAAAAAAAAGTTCAGAGCATTGATTGTAATAGTAAAAAAATGGGGCGGAGGGGGGAACTAAATGCCCATCAATAGAAAAGAGAATAAATTGTGACACATTTGCACAATGGAATACTACATATCAGTGAGATGAATGAACCAGAGCTACACGTATCAGCATCTTAAAGTGAACAAAGCAAGCTACTGATGAAAATATGAATAAATTGCATTTATATGACATTGAAAAACATGTCAAACATGCTATATATTTCTTAGGATTACATACGTAATTTGGAAAAGTATAAAATACATGGGAATGATAAATACCAAGTTCAGGATAGTGATTACCTTTGGGGTGGGGAGATACAAGCAGGAAGGGCTCTGCAAGAAGACTCAATTGTATCGTTGTAATTTCTTTCTTAGACTGGGAAGTAGATACATGATATTCATGTGTTACCCTCTTGGTATCACCTGATACCACGAGGATAACACATGAATATCATGTATCTAGGCGGGTGGATCACCTGAGGTCAGGAGTTCAAGACCAGCTTGGCCAACATGGCAAAACCTCATCTCTGCTAAAGATACAAAAATTAGCTGGGCATGGTGGCGTGTGCCTGTAATCCCAGCTACTTGGGAGGCTGAGGCAGGAGAATTGCTTGAACCCAGGAGGCGGAGGTTGCAGTGAGCTGAGATTGTGCCATTGCCAGCCTGGTGACAGAGTAAGGCTTTGTCTTAAATAATAATATTTTGGGAAATGGATAAATAACATATTTCTTTTGAAACTAGTTGGTGAGTACACGTTTCCTGTTTTTGATTTATGAACTTCTTTCCGAAAGTGTGAGTTTAAAAGATGACCTCTTTTGCCACAGGACTTCAGCCATGGAGAACATCCCCATCATCAGTACTGTCATCACTCTGCCACATGTGATTGTGGAAACTATCCCTCTCCATGTCAATGCAGGTAGCAGGATTTACATTTTACTTGATGAGAAGGATCCAATAATAGTAGTTATTTTAACTTCTAAGAGTTTAATTATTTTAACATCCTGTTAGGAAAATGTTTCAACATTTGTAAAAGTAGGTTATGGCCAGTCTTGTTTCATCTCTACCTCTACACACTCCTCCTACCCCTGTTATTTTGAAACGAATCCTCGATGCCATTTCAAGCCATAAATACTTTCATATGCCTGTTTTAAAAATAATGGCTATTTTAAAAAATATAATGACAGTACCATTATTATGACTTTAAAAATTAGCAATAATGTCTTAATGTCATCAAATTCCAATGTTGAAAATTTCCTAGTTAACTGGGTGTTTTTTCAGTTTATTTTGAGGTCTATACACTGCACTTGATGGATAAGTCTCATACTGTCCGTCTGTAACCTATAGGTAGGCAGGTGGGCTGACTACCTCTCCCTCTCCCGTCCCTCTCTCCTCTCCCCCGACTCCCACCTTAACCCCTCCGTCACCTCTTCTAATACCACTTTGTCTACCACTCTGTCCTCCTCCTCCCTAACTCCATCTCTTCCTTGCTGAAGAAACTAATTTATTTGTCCTATAGAGTTTCCCACAGGCTGAATTTTGCAAATTGCATGATGTCATTTTTAAATGTTTCTCTGTTCCTGTAAATTGGCTTGTCTATAGGCTTGATAACCGATTCAGGGTCAAGTTTTTGACAAGAATACTTCATAAATGGTGTGTGCTCCCACCAGGAGGCAGATAACATCTATCCATCATTCTTTCTTTACTGGAATACTTTATCAAGAGAAACTTTCCTTTATTAACTGTTTGGTTATCCTAACATCTATAATTTGAAAAAACTATATATAGTGCTCACTTCAACAGCATATATGCTGAATGGGAACGGTGCAGAGATTAGCATGGGCCTGTGCAAGGATGACACTCAAATTCATGAAGCACTCCATAATTTTGTATCTCAGGAAAAATAAAATGGCAGAACTGCTCCCGCCAACCCCACACACAACAGTGTATCCGTAAATGCATGAATGAAAGTTTTACTTATAACTTCACTAAAACACAGCTTTCGCTTATTCTAGTTTAGGAACCATGACTGATATTTTGGGAAATCTTTTACATATTTAAAAAATGATCCCTAAAATATAATTCTGTTCCTGCTAGACAAGACCCTGTCTAGGCCAGTCATTTTTAGAAGAATACTTATTTCCTTAGCCTGTCTTACCATAGTCCCATCGCTGTTGTCCAATCAAAGAATTTTCTTATCTGGCAAGCGCACTGTAACTTCATTCATTTAAATGATACTATGTCCGTTGAATGAGGTTCATTTACAAAACGAAGACATAAATGGTGAGCTATTTTTTAAACCAAGAGAAATGTGTCATCTTTCTCTGTAGATTTGCCATCATTTGGGCGAGTCAGAGAGTCCTTGCCTGTCAAGTATCTCCTCCAGAATAAGACCGACTTAGTTCAAGATGTGGAAATTTCTGTGGAGCCCAGTGATGCCTTCATGTTCTCAGGTCTCAAACAGGTACAGGTCATATCTTGTGTTGCTTATGTTGACACAAAAGTGTGTCCAGGAAACGGAGAGCTGTACCTTTACTTTGATGAATGAACTGAGTGAAGCTGAGTGTGGTCCCTGTTGTTTTGGTGATAGGGAATTTTTAAGCACCTACGTGCAGCTCCCTCTAAAGGTGGGTTACCCTTGTCACATCATTGAGATCAGACGTGTGGGTTCTTACAAAGGTCCACAAATCCTTGGACTATACAATGTTATAATTCCTGGAAAACTTAAATCTCTCCTTTATCACTGATGAGTGTATGTGTGTGCATCAGTGGGAGGCCTGGAGACCTCACTGTACTAATATTAGCAGCCCATGTTTCTATCAGTAAAGTTTCATAGAGATTTTGATTTTGCATAGATCCTTTGCTGTGTTTAGATACAGCAAGGGTTTCTATAAGTTACCTAGATTTTTTGATTCATGCAGTCAAATCAGAGTTGGAAAAGTTCATCAGGTTTTTAAATGAGCAAACAAAACACCCAGGCAAATCTATGCTTCAGTGAGAGTCCTGTTATCCACTGTGAGCGGAACAGCAGAGCTGCCCCTCCAAAGTCAGGAAAGACTTTCTCATTAACAAGGCATAATTAGAGAACTGGCTTAACACCTGGAAGTGTTTACACTGACTCATCAGCTGCTCTGCAGATTCTGAGTGCTGTGTTTGTCATTCAATGCAAAATAGAATGTTATATGATATATGCTGTATGTTCAGGTACTGTTTTATATTTATAATATACAGTATTAAGTATACCAACTTATCTTATTTACAAATGAGTAAGCTTTGTTTCTTGAGTGTCTTGATTTTTTCCAGGCGTTGACTTACAAATAGTAGGAAATATAAAGATGCCAAAATCTTACCAGTTTGTATACTTTTTTAAAGTATTGCTAAAGATTTTCAAAACATTTTTTTTTTCATCCTGCAATTACTTACTGTGACACAAAGGTAAAATCCTTAAGAGAAAACAGAAACAACTGAACAAATTAGAACTAATTTGTTGTATATTGGCATAATGTCTACAAGTAAACACTCTTCTACAAATTAGCCCTTAACATATTGTAAACTTAAAATCTACCTGGGCTAAGACAGAGAAAATATTAACTTGTCTAGTGTTCTCATGTTTAGGAGGTATAAGTTACCTTTGTAGATCTTGGTAGAAACTGAGGAATTCTCCATATATTTTTTATACATTTCCTTTCTGCCTTGTTCTAAACTCATACTAATTAGCCCCACATTTTGGAATCTGTTTGGAAGATGGACTAGGGGAGAGCGAATATTTCACTAAAAGGATTTGGATATCCAATCCTTTGTAAATAATTGAGGGTAACAACATATAGATATTGCATATATGTGTATTTGATGCTCTTTCTCTATGACTTTTTATGCTGCAGATTCGATTACGTATCCTACCCGGCACGGAGCAGGAAATGTTGTATAATTTCTACCCTCTGATGGCTGGATACCAGCAGCTGCCATCTCTCAGCATCAGCTTGCTTAGATTTCCTAACTTCACAAATCAGCTGCTCAGGCGTTTTATACCTACCAGTATTTTTGTCAAGGTAAAGCTTAGACATTTTCTGCTTTTTAAATTGAATCTCTTCAAAACCAGCAGACTTCTTTTTCATGTGAACTTCACTGAACAGTATTTTGAGACCAACAGTGATAGTTTTGACTTTTATCATATGTGTTTGGCAGTATTGCTATTCATTTCTATATAGTTAGTTTTTATAGAAGCTAATTTCAAAGATTTTTATTTCCTTAGGTAAATAATGATTTATCTTTATAATATCCTTAAGCATATTTTCTCTTTGGCTTAGTGAAGTATGCTTTAAAATTGTAATTTGTTTGTCACTAGTCATCAAAATGAATTAACTTTAAATATCCTCAGACTCTCCTGATTCCTTGTAACTGTGTAATATTGGATTTAACTGTCTTCTGAAAGTGATCATCTCTCAGAAACTATACTCTGGTTTAATGTTTTGATTTTTTAAAAATTACACAATTTCCAGGTTCCTGCAATAAAAGAATACGTAGGATGGGCAGTGGGTAAGCGAGCGAATTGGAGGGATGAGTGGTTCATTTAGTTCAGCAGTCCACTTCTGATTGCCACCCTGGTACCTGAAATAAGAGCTGTCCCTCCACATGGTTCTGGTGTCCCTCTGTAACTCCATATACATGAATGTATGTCACTGCTGTGTGCCCTCTTTTAAGTTTGTACCCTCTTTTGGAATGACAGGTTAATAGCTCACTACTTCCTTTTTTGTGTCTGTCTTATTCAAGTTTGGGGGAACCGTTCCCTATTTATATAATCCAGGATTTGGTAAATTATCTGTTAATACATTTTCTGTATTCTGCCAGTTTTTATATTTCCAGACTTATACAACATTTTTTCCATCTGTGTAAAAATCATTAACCCTCCCAAGCCCCTATTCCACATCATACTTTTAAATTGTAAAAGAAAAATCTCATAATTTTGGATCTCCTTGTGTTTAAACAGTGGCCTTTTAACATTTTCACCCAATCACTTCAGTCTAATGACGCTTCCATTGCCATCCTACACTCTCATGTGTGAAGTCACTCTGCAGGGGAGTAGTCTCATGACTGGGTGGGGGCACAGAGGGGAACAAGTGGCCTCTGTAATGTTCCTTTAGCTGTTTGACTTTCGAAGTTCACTATTTTTAAATTTAGAAGTACTGTTTGAATCATTTAGACGTATGTAGACTTGATCGTATTCTAGCCGCTTGTTGGGGTTGCTAGAATAACTAATATTGAAAAGGAGAGGTTTTTGGTTCCATCAGTTAATCTCCTTTATTCCTCTCTCTGTGGTGCTCAGAAGGTGCAGATGTAATCCCAACTAATGCTAATTCAGTCTTTTGATTTTCTCTCAAGGTAAACCTCTTCTGGATAGTGCTTAAATTCACAAGGAAAGTTTCTAGAAGATAAACCTTCAGAAGTTTTAACGTAACTAGCATGCCCTTGTTAACTACAGAGATCCCTTTTCTGAGTACAGGTACCACCTTCTAGCAACTTGACTGCTGGAATTTCAAAACCCTTCCAGTTACTAGAGCTTTTGTTACTATAACTTGGTAAACCCACCTCGTTTTCCACTTTAAAGCCACAGGGTCGACTCGTGGATGATACCTCTATTGCTGCTGCGTGATATTCAAGACGGGCCCTTGGCTGTTCACAGAGGTGCTGGGCAGAGCTATCCAGGTGTTTCATTGTGAACTGTAGCTGTGATCATGGTAAAAAGTCAGTCTTTTCTATTTTTTAATGGATGTTATGCCAACTGTTCAGAGGAACTCATACTTCAAAAATATTAGGAAAATCTATCTTGTCTTCTAGTTTCTCTAATAAATATTTGAGATCTATCAATATAACGTGAAAGGATTGGTAGATGTACCAATACTTGTGCCGT
This sequence comes from Cheracebus regulus, assembly GCA_963574635.1. NCBI lineage: Eukaryota > Metazoa > Chordata > Mammalia > Primates > Pitheciidae > Cheracebus > Cheracebus regulus. The sequence goes on from CAUYQU010081470.1 coordinate 81,513, forward strand.
AAAGTTCTGAGTCCCCTGTGTGTCTTTCAGAGTTGGCCAGGCCGGAAATAAATCCAGCCTCATAAATTCAATGTGTACTCAGAATACATACACAACATAGGGATGACTGATATGGAAAACTTCATGAAAGTTTTAATCAAAGCAGTTTAATTACGGTATCAAAAATATCTTTGCATACTGTCAGAAAGTGTCAAATAAGTTCAGCTTGCAGCCAAAGTACGGATCATTAATGAAGCAGGTTTATATTTTAGAGGTGTCAATAAAATCCTCATCTGAAAAATCCAAACTGCAAGGATTTGATTATAAACATAATTTCCTAGACGAAAAGTTTTTGGCAAAGATTCAGGGTCTGAGTAAGACCTTTTGGTTATGTTTCTAAAGAATTATTTAAAAGTCTTGAACACTCATGTAAATAAAAATCATAGGGTGAAAATTGTATTTGTTAAACTATCTTAATAATTTAAAACTACCTGATTTCCTGGAAAATTTTTTATTTAAAAAGTGGAGGCATTGTAAAAAGGAAATAGTGATGTAAATAAACACGTTCTCTTGCAAATATGCTTGTCTGTATCTTTTGAGCTTGTTTGATTTCAGCTTCGTGAAACGGCTTTTCCTAAGGACACTGCTGCATGAGTGTAGTGGCAAGCACAGGGTTGAAAGTCAGGCTCTGTGCTGGGACTGGCTCTGGTCACACTAGGTGAGGCTTGCACAGTGCCATCTTGGGAGGACATGAGCTCCCTGTTGTAACGTGGTTTTTCAGGTAGAAGCCATGGAGCCTGACTCGAGTCCAGCTGTCTAAAATCAAATCCCTCCTCTGCTGCTTTCGTCTAGGTGACTTTGTTCAAGTTCCTTACCCTCTGTGTATCTCAGTGTTCTCATCTGAAAGATGTAAATAGCACCCATCTTATAGGCTTGTTATGAAGGATGATACAGATTCATACACGGAAAGAGCTTGGAATAGTGCCTGACCCGAAGTTACATACGAGTGTGCTCAGCCAGGGTCATCTGTATCTTTATGGGAAGGCTGAAGAGGGTATTCACTTTTCTGCCAGAGACGTCCATGTTATCAGAATTTGTTGATACATTTTACATAATTTACTATATATATGAGTACATACGTGTGTATGTAAATACATTAAACTAGTTTCATGTAATAATGCATTCTGTATAGTCTTATGTATTTTTTATTTTACTGTGTTTTGTTAAAAAAAAATCTCTGGTTATAAACCTGATGAATTTATTTCATGACCTACTAACAGGATGTAAACTGTGGTTTGAAAAATACCGGACCAAGATCTTGAAGGTTCTGTTGAATTCTAAACTGGTTTGATGCAGTGCTTACATAACAAAGATCTCATGTGCTAACACTGCCATTGTCAAACGAAGCACGTGTTTGAACAGTGGACCACCCACTGACATGGACTTGAAAATGAGCAACATTGATGGCAGTGGGAATTGTGTACCTGTGCATGCTTCTGTATGGGTATCAGACAGGTCTTTTTATTTCTTGATCTTCCTTAGAGTTGGCAATAGAGTAAGCCTTTTCCAACCAGGAATTCTCCCATATCTTAAGTTCTACTGTGAGTATGTTCTACCTACCTATTTTGAAACTGAAAATTTTGATTCAAAAATACATGAAATCATCATCTACCCTGGGTTCTAAAGTCAGAACTGTTACAGTGTTGCAGGAGCTCTGTCTGCATTCACTGAAGCTACAAGTGTCAGGAAGGACCTCCCAGTCTTTCTCTGGGCCTCTGCCATCAGCCGCAGCCATCTGTCCCGCGTGAGAATATCTGCCTTCTGTCTTTGTACGTTTGGCTCTCAACATTGCTCTCTGTCAGTGTTCACGCCATCCAGGGATACAGTTTTTTAAATAAAGTGTTATAGACTGTGGGGAGGTGTGTATAAAAGTTTGACTGGTGTATGTGATGGGGATGAGCACTGGTGGATAATCCAAATATTACCAAAAGGAAGATACGGATGATAATGTCTTTGGGAAGGAAAGAGTTATTAATTGACTTAATTTTATGTTCTTGTGATCCTTCAAGTTCAACTTCAAATTTGATCCCTTCAACTCAGTTTTCCTCGTAATGTCTTTGGGTCTTTACCTTTGAATTTTTGTGAGAATTGGGAGGTTTTATAGACCATGGATCTTCAAGTTTTTCAAAATGTCTTCACATTACCTGGAGATTCATTATTTTTGTTCAAATTCAGTCATTTCTTTCATGGCCCACATTATATTTCCACACAGAATATAAAAAGCTGTTTAGTTGATACTCTGAAATAATAGCTGAGAAGAATTCCAGCTGTAATTTCCCTGTTGCTGTTGTAAGAGAGAGGGAGTGCTTTTAAGGGAAGGACAGCAAGTAGACAAGTGAAGCTCACCTTTTCATGGGGAAGGTCCATGCAGTCCCAGCAAATACCCTTCCGAAGCCCCCTCACTTGGCCTTAAAATTCAGAAAAGGCACCCAGTGTCCCAATGCAGTTTAAAAGTTAGGCATGGGTTGCATTATTTAATGGATAAATAAATGCATTATTTAGTGGATAAATAGCAGTGATGAATAGTAAATTCTATCAAAAGTAAGTGATTTGCATGTACAATGTCAGGAAAATTAAGCATCCTAAGCATGACTGGACGAAGAGAGTAGAGGTACCAATACCTGTGCCGTAAAGTTCTGAGTCCCCTGTGTGTCAGAGTTGGCTGGACCGGAAATAAATCCATCCTCATAAATTCAGTGTGTACTCAGAATACATACACAGCAACATAGGGAGTTGTATGACTGATATGGAAAACTTCATCAAAGTTTTAAAGCAGTTTATTTAAGGTATCAAAAATTGCTTATTATCAAAAACTATCAAATAAGTTCAGCTTGCAGCCAAAATACGGATCATTAATGAAGCAGATTTCTATTTTGGAGATATCGATAAAATTCTCATCTGAAAAGATCCAAACTGCAAAGATTTGATTATAAACGTAAATAGCAGTGACTAATTTTCAAAGTAGTTATGTGCATGCAACATTAGTGATTAGAGATTGTCAAATATAACCAAATAGAAATGTACACATTGCCGGACGCAGACCATCCTGGCCAACATGGTGAAACCCCGTCTCTACTGAAAATACAAAAAAATTTAGCTGGGCATGGTGGTGGGTGCCTGTAGTGCCAGCTACTCAGGAGGCTGAGGCAGGAGAATCACTTGAACCCGGAGGCAGAAGTTGCAGTGAGCTGAGATAATGCCACTGCACTCCAGCCTGGTGACAGAGCGGGACTCCATCTCAAAAAAAAGAAAAAAGAAGTATACACATCATTATCTCATCTTCTCCATTTTCTCATACCATGTGGATTCAGCCCACAAGACTAAATCTTTTCCAGCTAAAGCCTTATGAATGAATGCTAAGTAAAAGCCACTGACCCCATGCATTCAGTTATATAAGGAAACAAATTCATACGTTAGTTTACTGTCCCAGTATTCTTACATACCCTTTTTTACATGTACAGATTTGTTGAAACATTTCTAACAAGCGACATTCCTGCTATTTTTTTTTAGATGGAGTCTCACTCTTGCCCAGGCTGGAGTGCAGTGGTGCAATCTCGGCTCACTGCAACCTCTGCCTCTCAGGTTCAAGCAAGTCTTCTGCCTCAGCCTCCCTAGTAGCTAGGATTACAGGCGTGGACCAGCACTCCAGGCTAATTCTTGTATTTTTAGTGGAGACAGGGTTTACCCACATTGGCCAGGCTGGTCTCGAACTCCTGACCTCAGGTGATTCACTCGCCTCAGCCTCCCAAAGTTCTGGGATTACAGGCGTGAACCACCGTGCCCGACCATACTCATGTCATTCTTTGGTGACCCTAACGATACCCTTTATTTTAACAATGTCATTCTCAGACACATCTACTGAGGAGCCCCATAAAATTCACTAAATGAGCACAATATGCCATGTTTTTCATGAAAAAGAAAAATTCATAGTTTAATTATATTCAAGTTCTCCTCAAAGGTCAAATTGGTGAAAAAACATTCCCTTCCACTCAGTTTACTTAGGCCTGCAAACAAAAGAGAAAGTGAACACAAGGCCTTATTGTTTCTGCTTTCTGAAGCATGTTTTACTAGAGCCAAGTAGAACCAAGGTCAGTCACTGCCAAGCATGCCCACGCAGGGTGCACTGCCTGAGTTAGCCCTGCTCTGCAGGGAGCTGTATTAAAAAGGCAAAAAACCCAAACTGCCAAGTACCCCTGCATGTCAGGGTCTATGTACCTCCAAATTATACTCCAAGCAACTTGTTTCTTGCTTTTTTTTTTACTGTGCTCCAAAGTTTTTAAAAATTTTCTATTTTCTCTTCATGTGTTAAATCAGAGGCCCCCCTCTAGTGTTTGAAAACAGTCACAGACAACACACATGCAATTGAAGGAAAACAGTCACAGCATTTTACCCCAGACCTTCCAAAACAACAGGCACACTTCTGTTCCATTCAAGTGGCATGAAAATCAATGAGAGAAAAATAGCTAACCATAATTAATATTGCAAATTCCTGCTATGATTCACAGATTCATTATCCTCTCAATCAGAAATTTATTATTTACTACTGGGTTATTTTTTAGAAGATTAATACTTTGTTAATAAGGAAAAAAATATAAATATAGAGACTTTAATTTCCCCAATAAAAAATATATCTCATTTAAAATGACAGAAAATTCATGTTACCATATATCCTACTCTGCTGTGATGGAAGTTATTGGTAACTTCCTAAAGTATATACTTAAATGTATTCTATTTGGAAATCAGAACTTTTTAAACTACATGTATGTTGAAAATGTAATCTGTGAATTTGCTAAAACTTTTTCAGTACTCTAAAATGAAGTGGAAAGTGTTGCTTTGAGGACAGATGTTTGCTCTGAAGAATATCATATAAAGGAACTCTTAGAGTTTAGACAGACATGGCACTGCAGAAATCCAATGACTAAATCTTACGCACTTTTGAAAAAGATTGCTTGAAATTAGGGGGAGTGAAAAATTTCACTGTTTTTGCAGCTAACGTCTTTATGTGTCTGTTTCCATGTCCTATTACAGAGGGTTAAAGCTAACAGCTAGTATTACTATAACTGGAAAATAAAAAGAAATCTCTAATTTTAACAAAAGTAAACAATGCAAACTTGAGCAAGAAACCAACAGAGAAAACTGTGTTAAGCTAATACTTCATGTTCTTAAAAGTTATGAGTACACTGAACATTTGAAAATTCAATAGCTCTTGAAACAAATTTAATCTGTATTAACTTTATTTCAATAAATGGCCAATTTGTCACCCAATATGTCATATGGCTTCTTCTTCTTCTTCTTTTTTTTTTTTTTTTTTTTTTTTTACTGTGTTTTGTTTTCAAACTTGTCACTTGCAAATATTATGAGTTAAGGAAAAAAGGTCATCTAAAATGAGTTAAATTGGTTACAATTGTTTTCAACCTTTAAGACATTAAAGAATGCAAAAGTCATAGTAACCTCTCCTGTACAAAGTACGCCCTTATCTAAAATATATCAGCATGAGGCAGAGTGTGGTGGCTCATGGCTGTAATCTCAGCACTTTGGGAGGCTGAGACGGGTGGGACATTTGAGCCCAGGAGTTCAAGACCAGCCTGGGCAACATGGCGAAACCCCGTCTCTACTAAAAATGCAAAAGATTAGCTGGGCATGGTGGCTCATGCCTGTAGTCCTGTAGTCTCAGCTACTCAGGGGGCTGAGGTGGGAGGATCGCTACAGTCTGGAAAGTCAAGGCTGTAGTGAGCCATGATCACACCACCACACTCCAGCCCGGGTGACAGAGCAAGAGAGCAAGATCCTGTCTCAGGGTTAAAAAACAAAAAAAAGTATCAGCATGCATGGTAAATCGAAACTTACAAATATTATCTTGTTGGTCAGGATTTCTAAAGTATCATTCCCAAGTGATAATTGCCAACATTTATTGAGTACTATGATGTGCCAGATGGGTATGTTTTGATCTCATTTAATACTCATAAAAGCCCAATGTGGTTTTAGGTACTCTTTTTATCCCAGTTTTAAGGATGTCAAAACTGAGGCGCAGAAAGGTTAAGTAACGTGCCCAGTGTTCTGTTTATCCATTGCTACAAAACAAATCTGCCCAGTGTTCAATGGCTTAAAACAAGTCTTATCTTTTACGGTTTCAGTAGGGCAGGAATTTGGGAACAACTCAGATGGGCAGTTCTGGCTTGGGGTCACTCGTGCAGTTGTAGTCAAACAGTAGCTGGAGTTAGAATAGGGCGAACTGTGAGAACCAGGGGAACCGAGGCAGCTTGGAGCTAGCCAGGCACCTCTCTGTGTGTAGTCTTAGTGTCACTCCATGTGTTTGCCGGGATTTCCCACAGCATGGCCGCCTCAAGGTGGCTGGACTGCTTACCTGGCAGCAAACCTCCAGTGAGAATGGAAGGGGAGCTGCACCCCCGTGTTTGACCTTGCCTTGAATATCACATAACATCACTTCCAGGGTCACGGTCCATCCAGATTCAAGGGGAGGGAACACAAACTATAAATGTCATCTCTTGAGGGAGAAACGGCCTCATCCAGGAGAGATAGGATAGGAAGTATTATTGCATCCATCTTTGACAGACAAAATCTGCTGTGCCCAATGACATGGCAAGTGGGAGAAGAGCTGGAACTCTAATGAAAGCACTGTCCTGCAGAGCCCGCTACTCTACAGAGCCGCCATGCTCATGCTGTCAGGGCTTATCCTAAATAAATTTTCTTCAGCTAAATTACGTATGCCTGAGGCGCTATGCATTTTATGAATTAAGACCTTTCCTTGCCTGGGTGTCCGTGGCTCAAGCCTGTAATCCCAGCATTTTGGGAGTCCGAGGGATAAGGATTGCTTGAGGCCAGGAGTTTGAGACCAGCCTGGGCAACGTAGCAAGACCCCATCTCCGCATATAATAGAAAACTTAGCCAGGAATGGCAGTGCCCACCTGCTACTCTGGAGGCTGAGGCAGGAGGCTCACTTGAACCCAGGAGGTGGGGCTGCAGTGAGCCATGATTGCACCACTGCACTGTGGCCTGGGCGACAGAGAGCCTGTCTCTTAAAAGTAAAGGCCGGGCGCGATGGCTCACGCCTGTAATCCCAGCACTTTGGGAGGCCAAGGCAGGCAGATCACGAGGCCAAGAGATTGAGATCATCCTGGCTAACATGGTGAAACCCCATCTCTACTAAAAATACAAAAATTAGCCGGGCGTGGTGGCACCCGCCTGTGGTCCCAGCTACTCAGGAGGCTGAGGTGGAAGAATCACTTGAACCCAGGAGGCGGAGGTTGCAGTGAACCAAGATCGCACCACTGCACTCCAGCCTGGGGACAGAGCAAGACTCCGTCTCAAAAAATAAATAAATAAAATAAAAAGACTTTTCCTTCAGTCTATGGTAGTAAATCCAGTGCCCTGAATGACCCAAATTTATTCCAAGTATTTACTGTGGGCCAGTGTGTGGGCTGGTCACTGCAGCCATAAAGGAATCCCTGTTCCTGAAGACCAATGGTCCAGCAGCAGACACTGCCAGGGCAGCAGGTTCTGATGATGTGCTCAGTGCCATAGAAATGGGTACAAGACTGGTGAAGGGAGGTGCTGTCTGTGATTTGCTCTGACATACTCCTGAAAACAACATACCCAGGTCGGAGAGAAATGGATGAAACAAGACGTGAAAAATGTTGATGACATTAAAGATGAGTGGGCCTGGGGGGGCTCATTTACCATTCACTCTCTTTTTGGGTATGTCTGAAAATCTCCATAGTAAAAAAATAATAAAGGATACAAGGCAGAAAGGAGCCCCAGGAAAGGACTGACTTTGTAGAGTATGAGGAGGAGGCTGCAGGGAGTTAGGGCTTCCTCGAGGAGTGACATTGACATTGGAGTTGTTTCTGTTTTTGTGTTCACAATTCTGTGCTTTTGTTGTGTGGGAGTGCATTTCCATCATCCACGAACAGATAATGTTATGTGAACTGGGTTTTGGAGGACGTAGAAACGTTTGTGAAATAAACAGATCAAGGAAGAGCTTTCCAGGTGATGAAAGGGGCTGTTGGCACGCGCCCCTGAGGCACACCGGCACGCCAGGGCTTTGAACGTAGACAGACCTGTCCGCTGTTGAGTAAACCTAACCTTTATTCAGTGATAAGAGAATGGAGGACGGGAGGTGAAACTCACTTTAAAATGCAACAATGCTTACAGCTGCTCTGGAGAGCCGGGGCTTCGCTCCCGGAGGGTTTGGAGGAAGCTCGTCTTCTTTTTGGTAACGCTCATCAGCTTGAAGAACTGTAGTCTGAAAAATATTTGATCTTGGAGAGTAATTCACAATCATTATCTCAACAAAGGACTGAATTCCAAACGCCAAATTTAACTGGAACAACTAAGAAACCCTTTATTCAAGATGAAGTACAGAATTACTCAATCATAGGATGGGAGGAGCCCCATGACAGCTTTTTAAAATCAAATAGCTGATATGTCTTTTTAATCAAAGCCATTAGTGACCACCAGCTGGTCAGACTACATTTACGATATTCATTCCACTTCTGATTGCCATCCTTATTTCATGTTACTTTTTTATTGTGACAATTTCGGAACGGACACAAAAGGAGACTGTAACGCTCTTCCAAGCTTGTATTCACTCAGCTTCAGCCATTAATGCCTCGTCCTCCATCACCCATCCTCCTTAACTCATTTCACCAGAAAGAAAAGGACTTTGTAAATTACATAACCACAATGCATTATTACATCTAATAAATTAACAATTGTCTAAAATAATAACATAATCAATTTTCCCTAAGTCTTTTTACAGTTGGGTGGTTTGAATACGGATCAAGACAAGCTCCATCATTATAGTTAGTTACCTGGCAAGTCTTTGTTAAATTTCGTTTAATGTAGAACAGTCTCTTCCCCCTTTATGTCCCCTATTGACTTGAAGAAGTGGGTCAGTTGATTTTTGTAAAACATCCCACATTCGGGGTTTGGTGAATTGCGACCCAGGGTGTTTATGTAACTTGTTCCTCCATCTACTGTTTTTCCAGTGGACTGGGAGTTAGCATTCCAAGCTGGCCTGAGCTCAAATTCTTTCTCCTTCTCATCCTCCCTCTTGTTCTTCTCTCCTCCACTTCCTTCCTTCCACCCTCCCTCTCTCCTTCCTTCCATATTTTCTATTTTTTTGGATAAAACTATCTCATAGGTGATATGATATATTTCCTATCACCACACCTAAGGTCTAGTTGTCTCACTTTTTGTGATAAGATTGATCAATGAGTTTAGAGGGTGACAAATTCCTTTATCATAAGATTCAGCTAAACAGCGATCAGTGCAATTGTCTGAACTGCATTGATCAGATAACTGAAGTGTATATCCAACTTAGCTAAATGTTTTAAAATTAGAAGTTAATTAGACGTTGCAAAATGTAATTAAAGAATGTTATTTTGTATTCATTGACTGAAATTCTTAGAGAAATTTTTTTCCTCATTCACTAGGTCTATTTAATTACCCTACAATATAGTTCTTAGAGCAAAGAGAATTTTTTTTCTTTAATTTAGCTCAACAGACAAGGAAGCAAAGATAATTTCTCTTTGTGATTTTTCTCCTTCTTCTTCATTATTACTATTTGAGACAGAGCCTGACTGTCACCCGGGCAGGAGTGTAGTGGCATGATCTCTGCTCACTGCAACCTCACCTGCCCGGTTCAAAGATTCTTCTGCCTCAGCCTCCCAAGAGTAGCTGGGATTACAGGCGCGCGGGGCCACCACGCCCTGCTAATCTTTGTATTTTTAGTAGAGGCGGGGTTTCACCAGGTTGGCCAGGCTGGTCTCGAACTCCTGGGCACATGAGATCCGTTCGCCTAGGCCTCCCAAAGTGCTGGAATTACAGGAGTGAGCCGCAGCGCCCGGCCTCTGTATTTGTAATCTGCAGTGAAATGAGTTGGTGGCCCTCCTATCTCTAACGTTATCCCAGAGCTTCGGTGTTTGTGGTTCGCGCCCTCTCCGTTTCTACCCAGTTCTCATGGAATAACGATGTAGATTAGGAGCCTGACGTCGGGGATCTCAGGTTAGGGCGAGGGCTCTCCGGAGGTGTTGGCAGCGGCTGGTGCCTGCGCCCCCAGTGCAGGAGAGCGGCCCCCCCCATCGGCTCCCCTCGCGCTTCGTGCCCGGCCCACCGCTCAGCCTCTCCGTTCTGAAAACTAAATTCACAGGGTATCTTCAGCTGCAAGGATAAAATCAAGAAGGCAGCTTCAAACACGACCTTTATCAACTTAAAACCAGTATTAATGCACGGATAGTCGGAACGGCCACCTTGAGAAATCAGCGCCAGGGCCTGACGTGAAGAGATTTCTCATGTTTAATAAATGCCTTTTCTGTTCATTCTTTGAAAACGGGGACTCATTGAATGAGGGGGTTTTTACCACACACAAACACTGCGCCCTGCGGCGTTTTATTTTTCCAGCTGCTTCCTCCTCCGCTGTCAGGTGCAGTGTACACGGTGCTTACCGAGAGCGCGGGAAACAGGAGGGGTTCCGGGCTGCTTCCCTTCCGCGCACAGAAAATTCACCCAGGCCGCGCAGCGGCTCACGCCTGTAATCCCAGCACTTTGGGAGGCGGAGGGCAGCGGGTGACTTGGGGTCAGGAGTTCGAGACCAGCCTGGACAACCTGGTGAAACCGTCCCTACTAAAAATACAAAAAACTTTAGCAGGGCATGGTGGCGCGCCTGTAATCCCAGCACTTTGCGTGGACAAGGCAGGTGGATCACTTGAAGTCCGAAGTTCGAGACCAGCCTGGCCAACATGGTCTCTACTAAAAATACAAAATTGAGCCCGGTGTGGCGGCAGGCATCTGTAATCCCAGGTACTGGGGAGGCTGAGGTGGGAGAATCGCTTGAACCCGGGAGGCGGAGGTTGCAGTGAGCCGAGATGGCGCCAGTGGACTCCATCCGGCGACAGAGGGAGACCCCCATCTCAAAAAAAAAACAAAAACAGAAAAACAGAAAACCCCACCGCAGCAGCCCTGCCCCTCTGGCGAGCCCCGCCCGCCCGGCTCCCGCGCCTCGTCCCGGCTTCTCCGGCCAGGCCACTGGGCCGTTCGGAGTGGGGCAGGGCGTCGCGGAGTTTCCGCGGCGGTTAGACCGGCCCGGGGACCTCCCGACAATGAGCCTTTCTCTTCTAAGGCCGGAACCCAGCCGGGCCGCGCCGCAAAGAGGCTTCCCTGCGGCTGGCCGGAGAGACCTGCAGGAACTCGCGTGAGCCGAGCGGGGCGGGCGCCCTGGGCTTGGGGGGCGCGGCGGCCGCGTGACCCAGACTCCCCTGCGCCTCCGTCCCAGCCGCCGCCAGCACCCGCCCTGGGAAGCCGGTCCGTTGCGGACGCTGCAGGGGCCTTCAGTGGGAGCTGTCGCCGCCTGCACCCGCGCCGCTGCGGTTCGCGGGAAGCCTCTGTGGCTTTTCGGAAGCACAAGGCAGAACGTCCGGTGAGGGTTTGCAAAGCCTACCCGGGAGATGCAGCGGTGTGAAGCTGACGGTTGCGTCTGGCCTCTGCCGAACCTGGCCTCTGCCGCGTCTGGCCTCTCTGCTGCCCCTGGCCTTCGCTGCACCTGGCCTCTGTGCTGCCCCTGGCCTCTGCAAACTCAGGTGCCCTGGAGCTTCCTACCTAGAATCGAGTGCGTGCATACTCCGAGGTGCTTCTGACTCCAGGCCCCTCCTTCTGTCTGTTCTTTTTGGTTTGGCAAATGACTGAGCTCTCAGTGGGGCCTGAAACCTAGATAGACACGGCTGTCTTTGTAAGAAGGGCCCTCTTCCATGTGAAATCACTTCTATTCGGGTTATAGGGATCTGTCATGGAGAGACTGGGTACTTAATAATGTGGGGAAATGATCACTAGGTACTGTTGAAGGAAAAAGCAAGGACCAATGTATATGGTAATGATCTTGTTTCGTCATACAAAACAAAACAGACACTACACGAACACAGACCCAAAGGAAAATGATCGTGCATTAAAATATCCTTTTGGGGCTGGGGGCTGTGGCTCATGCCTGCGATCGCAGCACTTTGAGAGGCCAGGGCAGGAGGATCACTTGAGCCCAGGAGTTCAAGACCAGCCTCAGCAACAAAGCATGACTTCATCTCTGCAACAATTAAAAAGAAATTAGCCAGCCACTGGTGTGGGAACCCAGGAGGTCAAGGCTGCAGTGAGCTATGATTGTGCCACTGCACTCTAGGCTGAGCCACAGACCTGGACTCCATCTCTCCTTTTCTCTCTCTCTCTCTCTCTCTCTCTCAAGTTTTTGGATTGTTGCATTGTACAGGTGATGACAATTCTCTTTATTTTACTTATCTGTTCTGAATGACTCCACAGTAAACATGTTTTTTTTTCCTAAAAAGAAGGGATTATAAATGTTTATTTTTAAAAGAAACAGATCACAGCACGAGAGGGAAGAGACCCAGCAGATGGGTCCTATGCACAAACTTGCTTCCCAGGGACCCACAAGTCACCCAGGAGGTAAAGTATATGTTTACATCAACTTTCCGAGATGAGGGTTGCCATTAACAAGTTGATGTTCCCAGCCCTGAAATCCGTTCCCATTTGAACAGACACTCCTCTTAGGAATAGTAGAGGGCTTCCCAGCAAGATGATTTAAGCAAAGGTCATAGGTTCTGTGTGTCTAAACATGTAACCCTGAAATTCTCTTTGGGTGAAAGCATTGTTCCATGTCTCAGCCAAGGAGTGTTCGATTCAACACGGAAGCACACGTTTGCTTGTGAGCTGTTACCGCAGACTTGCCTGAGATACATCTAGCCCAGAAGAGGCATGGTGGGTGGGCAGCGTGTGCATGGAGGGGACCAACCAGGAGAAGACACAAAGATCTATTTTTGAGGCTTCATTATTTCCCATCTAAAAGTCCAGCTCCATTCTAGTGGCCGAAATTGACTGCAGAGAAGGCAGGGTGTCCAGGAAGGGGACTGCGTGGTGGACATAGCATTATCTCTGCCACAGGAGCCTTGCAAGGCTTAGCTGAAACTCCATCTCCCTGCACAGCCGTCGGGGGTCCTTGTCCTCTGGACTCTTCTGGCATTTCCTGTATGGATGCCCATCTCCTGCCTTTTATTTTTTTTATTTTTTATTTTATTACTAAAAAAATTTTTTTGACATCCAATGACCTCTGAACTTTGTATTGGCCTCCTGCTCCCCAAAAAGTACCCTACTTCTGCTGGCTTCATGTCTCAGAACTTTGGTGTCATTGGTCTCACACACCACTTTGCCACCCACTATCCGGCGGATGGTGGTCTTTTGGATGGTTTGCATGGAGTTGCTGCTGTCCAGGGCATCACCAAGACTGAAGTCCTCGCCCTCTTCCAGCAGGCGGCGGTAGGTGGCAATCTCAGCCTCCAGCTTGACCCTGATGTTCAGCAGGGCCTCGTACTCCTGGGCCTGGCGCTGTTCCTCTGCCCTGGTCTGTGCCAGCTCCGACTCCAGGTGCAGCAGGATCCCGTTGAGCTCCTCCATCTGCAGGGCGTGGCAGGCCTCCACCTCCCTCAGGCTGTTCTCCAAGCTGGCCTTCAGATTTCTCATGGAGTCAGGGCCCATCTCCAAGGACTGGACTGTACGTCTCAGCTCTGCGAGCGTCATCTCAGCAGCTCCGACCTCGGCGGACTGCGTAGTGACCACTGTGGTGCTCTCCTGAATCTACCGAAACCAGTACTTGCCTGGCTCCGCTCAGCTCTTCATCATACTGGCCCTGGATGTCTGCCATGATCGTGGCGAAGTCCTGAGATATGGAGGCATCTACCTCCTCGGTCAATCCAGAGCTGGCAGTCTGGGCTTGGAGGGCTTTTACTTCCTCTTTGTGGTTCTTCTTCACGAGAGCAGCTCCTCCTTGAGAGCCTCCATCTCTGTCTCCAGCTGCGGCCGAGCGACATTGGTGCCATCAGTGACCTTGTAGAGCCCATGGATGTCGCTCTCCACAGACTGGCGCATGGCCAGCTCTGTCTCATACTTGACTCTAAAGTCATCAGCAGCAAGATGGGCATTGTCACTTTGCAGAATGATGCAGGCATTGTCCACAGTATTTGAGAAGATATGAGCCCTCAGGTCTTCGATGGTCTTGAAGTAATGACCCCAGTCTCTGACCTGGGGTCCCTTCTTCTCCAGGTGCTCCCGGATTTTGCTCTCCAGCTTCCAATACTCAGTCTCCAGGCTCCTCACTCTGTCCAGGTAGGAGGCCAGGCAATTGTTCGAGCTTTTCATGGTCTCCTTCTCGTTCTGGATGCCTCCCATTCCTGCCAGACCCCTGGCCATCCCTGTGGCCAGGCCCGTGGACCCCATACAGTCCCAGAAGCTGGTGGAGTGGGACACGGAGATCCAGGAACCAGAGCCCCCGCATAGACACTGGCCGTGCTGCTGACCAGCCGGGTACAGTAACTGGCCACCTGGACAGAGCCCAGGGACCAGTAGTTGGTAGAGAAGGTGGGGCAAGTGGTGAAACTCATCCTGTCCATAGAGGAAGGTGGGAGGACAGGACTCAGGCTTTGTGGACAACCTATTTGTTTTGTTTGTTTGTTTGTTTTTGAGATGGAGTCTTGCTCTGTCGCCCAGGCTGGAGTGCAATGGCACGAGCTCGGCTCACGGCAATCTCCACCTCCCAGGTTCAAGCGATTCTCCTGCCTCAGCCTCCCAATTGTCTGGAATAACAGGCACCTGCCTGCCCCCACGTCTGGCTAATTTTTGTATTTTTCATAGAGGTGGGGTTTCACCATGTTGGCCAGGCTGGTCTTGAACTCCTGACCTCAAGTGATCCACCCACCTTGGCTGCCCAAAGAGCTAGGATTACAGGCGTGAGCCAGTGCGCCCCACGTAGACCCCGGACCTTAACAGGATTTAAGGTTTTTACCATTTTTGTTCACTGAGTCAGTTCTCTCCACATTTCGAGTTTGGCCAATGCTAAGAATATCATTTTGCCAAATAGTAGCTTGTTCTGCCTTCTGCACAACTCTCAACTGGATTCTGTTCAGTCGAATGGGGTGGCACGAATGAACGCCTCCGAACTCAATGTGTAAGGGGAGGGAGGGGCTGGCAGACACCTTGTGATTGACAGCAACCCAGTGTCGGTCCATCATTCATTGGTCTCTGACCCCAGCACAAATTCCACCTTGATAGGGGTTGGCAGGAGAAGCACCAGAAGCAAACATTCCTTACTTACAAAGGGGCAGGGGTTCCCGGGAAGTTGATCGGGTCCTGCATCTGCTCACATATGTCTTACCACTTCTTGGGAAGACAAAGTTGGAAACTGCCTGGACATCTGTAGTCATCTCAATTGGAGATGGAGACTTTTCTTATTGTACTCTGAACTGCCCATTCATTCTTTCACTTAACAGATACTTGCTGAACACTAAGGATGTGTCAGACGCTCTCTTAAGCCAGTTCATGTACATTGGTGAGCACAATACATCAAGACTCCCCTCCTCATAGGTCTTTTAGGATGGATAATAAACCACAAATAAACATTAGAGAGTATTTTAGAAGGTGATACATGCTGTGAAAAAAGAAACACAGCAGGGTGCCAACGTGGTAGCTCACGCCTGTAATCCTAGCACTTTGGAAGGCTGAGGTGGGTAGGTTGATTGCACCTAGGGGTTCAAGACCAGCCTGGGCAACACAGCAAGACCCCATCTGTACAAAAGAATACAAAAATTAGCTGGGTGTGGTGGCACATGCCTGCAGTCCCAGCTACTTGGGAGACTGAGATGGGAGGCTCACTGCAGCCTGAGTGGTTGAGGCTGCAGTGAGCCATGACTGTGCCATTGGACTCCAGCCCAGGTGACAGAGTGAGACCCTGTCTCTCCCTGCCCAACCCCCCACAAAACAGAAGTAAAGCAGGGTGAGTGGGGATTGCATTGCTAAATAGGAGGTCAGAGCAGGACTCACCCAAAAAGGAGCATTTAAGCTAAGACTTGCCATAGAGGAGGATGTTGGCTTTGAGCTGGTTGGAGAAAGCAGGCTCTAGGTACAGAGAGGAGTCAGTTCAAATGTCCCGAAGTGGTAGGGGCATGCTCAGCAGGTTCAAGGACTTCCAGAGCAGTGTGGGGAGTGGTGTGAGCAAGGCAATGAGATCACAGAGGTGTCTGATCTTGCAGGACCTTCCAAGCCGTTCATTGCACAGACTTGGCTTTTTCTCTGAATGAATAAGGAATCACTGGGGGGTTTGAGCAACGGAGTGACGAGCTCTGCCTTAGCTTTCACAGGATCCCTCTGGCTGCTGTGTCAATCCTGGACTGTCAGTGTACAAAGGTAGAGGAGACATTGCGGGATCCCAGGGACCTGGAGAGAGGAGTGGCAGTGGAACTGATGGGAAGCGCTCAGACGCTGGAGAGAACTAAAGTGACTTGCCCTAGGTCACATAGCTAGTCAGGTAAGAACCCGATTCTCTCAAATAACAATGTCAAGCTTATTCTACTACGCTCCTCTTCAATCTTTTGGCACCTAGTGGCCATGTTGAGATGCAGGTTTTTGCATGTGATTTTGGTTGTCTTGAGGCATCAGTGCATTTGAGTACATGTCTAGTTATCTCATTCCAGCACCATTCTTTTGGAGATGTTTTGGGGCTAGAAGGTAGTTTATCAGACATCCACTCTTTGCTACACACACTGATACCTGGATAGGATTTCTAGCTATTTTTGCAAATATTCTTGTGCACACCGTTTTTCTCTGTCAAAGACATATCTAGTGACACCAATATGACACTGAAGGCACCCGAGGTGGATTCCTGGCAAGCTTCTACTTTGCATTAGATAAAGCTCTGCTCTTGTCTGATGGCTACTCCAGGAAAAAGCAAAAGACTACCGCTGGAATGACAGCCATGTTGCCTTTCTCTAACCCAGAAGGTTCCTGAGGATGTCAGCGACTCTCAGGTGTTGCTTGGCATGCTCACTGAATCGGTTCTCTCACATTTCCGGTCTAATGTGGCCAGGAAGAGTTCTCATAGCAGACACTCTGAGGTGTCTCAGTTTTTAGATGGCAGGAAACAGATCTAAACTTGGGCCTCTGGATTAGAGGATGCTGCCAAGTGACCTAAAGAGTTTCAGAGACTGAACTAAACCAGAGGGGATACCTTCAATCTTGCCACAACTTCCTAAATGGGCCCTCCAGCAGAACCATTAAATTGCAAGTGTGAAACACACATGTATTCACCGCCTTGTCTCCAGCTCCCCTAGAACCATCCATGGTGCATTAGAGGAGAGCTACTTGGCTGGGTGTGGGGGTTCACGCCTGTAATCCCAGCACTTTGGGAGGCCGAGGCGGGCGAATGACGAGGTCAGGAGTTCGAGACCAGCCTGACCAATGTGTGAAACCCCATCTCTACTAAAAATACAAAAATTAGCAGTGCTTTGTGGTGCACACCTGTAATCTCAGCTACTCAAGAGACTGAGGCAGGAGAATTGCTTGAACCTGGAAGGCAGAGGTTGCAGTGAGCCAAGATCATGCCCCTGCACTCCAGCCTGGGCGACAGAGCAAGACTCCATCTCAAAAAAAAAAAAAAAAAGAAGAGACCTACTGAATATTTGTTGCATATACAGATAAATTTAGGCCTACTCTTTAGAAATGATTTATTCCCCAGTTTTCAGATTCCTCTTTTTTTTCTTTCCCATTTCTTGTCCTTTCTTTCTCATCTTCTTTTTGTTTATTTATCAATTTATTTATTTCAGAGTCTTGATATGTTCCCCAGGCTGGTGTCAAACTCCTGGCCTCAGGCAATCCCCTCGCTTCAGCCTCCCAAAGTGCTGGGATTACAGGTGTGAGCCACTGCACCTGGCCTTTCTTCTTCATTTTTCAGGTTTATATCTACAATTGAGAACTCCTCCCTCAACCCACCCCTTGTCCATTAGTCATTTGCTCCGAATCAAACCACAGAGGCCCAGGCTGGGTGCGGTGGCTCACACCTGTAATCCCAGCACCTTGAGAGGCCAAGGAATTTGAGACCAGCCTGGCCAACATGGTGAAATCTCGTGCCTATTAAAAATACAAAAATTAGTTGGGCATCGTGGCACGTGCCTGTAATCCCAGCCTCTGCAGAGGCTGCAGCAGGAGAATCACTTGAACCTGGGAGACGGAGGTTTCAGTGAGCTGAGATCATGCCACTGCATTCTAGCCTGGGCGACAAAGTGAGACCCTGTTTCAATCAATCAATCAATCAGTCAGGGTCCATATGAATGCCCGTAAAAGCACTGGCCATAGCCATCTCTAATACCTGGAAGCTTCCAAGTCCCACCACAGCACAGTCCTGGTGCTTTTGAAAGCAGAAACCAAAGCACAGTGATTCTGAGTGCACCTTTATTCTCATGGAGAGTTCCAAGTAAGCTGGAGATGTACCGTGGCCTGTGTAATGTGCCTACAAATATTGAGAATTTCTGTCAAAGTGTGAGAATGAGAGTTCCATCAGACACGCAGGCTGACGGCCCATGTCCTGCAGACACCATGGGCACTCTAGCCCCAAGTCCCTTTGCAAACGTTTTTCCGTCTTTTCCCAAGCTGTGTTTCTTTGTCCTCCTGCCAGGGAAAACCCCAGCTGACATCTTTTCTTCTGGAGACAGTAGAAGATGACGTCTTTGGAAGGCTCTTCAAATAAAGTATTATGCAGACAATACAAAGCCACCCTCACTGACCACATGTACTGAGTGCCCACCAGAGCAGGGCTGCAGGAGCGGCTGGTCTGTCCACGACCCCTAAACAACCCCCACGTCCAGAGAGGGTGCTTCTGCCTTCGTGGGAGGGAGGCCTGTTGAGCTGCGTCCCCACCTCGTGATGCCAGCAGTGGCGTGTGGAGCTGTACCTGCACACTTGGCTGCAGGCTGCAGGGGTGCCCAGGGCATTCACCATCGGATAGTACCCCGCTGCCTGCCTCTCCTCTGTGGGACACTCCTCGGCTCCTGTGACCTCTCGGAGCCCACACTTGCCCTCCTGCTCACCTCGCCAGGCCCTGGAAGCTGCAGGCTGCAGGTGGGCGGCTGCCACCACTGCTTGGGATCCAGTCTCCTGGTGGCTGCCTGCAGACACCGTCCAGGTAAGAGACAAGGAGTTGGTGTCCTGTGGAGCAAACTTCAATCAATGGCAGACTGGAGTCAGTGGATAAAATCTCCCTTCCTTTGTGGGCTGCTTCATGACACTTACTGGAGACATCCTGTAAGGCAGAAAAATCAGGGCTTTGTGATGAGCTCGGCAATGTGCTTCTGTTTGCTCCCCCTCCTTCCCTGCTTCCTCCTTTATCCTTCCCCCTTTTTTCTTCCCTCTTTCCTCCTTCCCGCTTTTTTCTTCCCTTTGTCCTCCTTCCTCCTTCCCTCCTTCCTTCACTGATACTTCCTGGGGTTGCTCTCCCTAATAAAGTGTAATCACAAATGCCTTGTCCTTGGTTCTGGTTTCTAGAGAACCTGGGCTAAGATAAGTTTATTCCAGAATATCTTACATTTTTTTTTCTTTCCTTTTTTTTTTTTTTTGAGACAGAGTCTCAAAAAAAGACTGGAGTGCAGTGGCACAATCTCGGCTCACTGCAACCTCCGCCTCTCGGGTTCAAGCGATTCTCCTGCCTCAGCCTCCTGAGTAGCTGGGATTATACGCACACACCAACACTCCTGGATAGTTTTTGTATTTTTAGAAGAGATGGGGTTTCACTGTGTTGGCAGCCTGGTCTCAAACTCCTGACCTCAGATGGTTCACCCGCCAATGCCTCCCAAAGTGCTGGGATTACAGGCTTGAGCTACCACACTCAGCCAAGGCTACTTTTTAATTTTTTTTTATTTTTGTCTCACTGTGTTGCTCAGGCTGGTCTTGAATTCCTGGGCTCAAGCAATCCTCCCACCTCGGCCTCCCAGAGTGCCAGGATTACAGGCATGAGCCACCCTGCTCCGCCTTATTTGCAGTTTACATGGCCAACTTAAATTGGAGTAATACAAACCCATAGGGTAAGACTCCTAAGTGTATTATCAGAAATTAATGGACATTCCCAAAGTGGCCAACATGCTTTAAAACTGCGGTAGTCATTGGTGGATTTTCTGAACACGCATGAAGCACTAATAATTATCACAGTGATGCTCACGGAACAACAGGGGCCAGGAGGAGGGCTTCTGATGCCTTTCTATAAACAAGAACCAAAGGCAGAACCATCTGGAGGTTCATTTGAGAGACGTTAGGCAGTTAAAGTGATTATTGCTAAAATAAAGAACATTCGTTTTGGTTTATTGGAAGCTCTGTTAGCATGTTGGGAGACTCTGATTTGTTGTTTATAGCACAGACCGTGATGAGTCAATCTTGGCTTCTCTGCTTGTAAGTTGTTTGATCTTAGGATATTACTTAAACTTATTATTGTTTGTTTTTGAGATGGAGTCTTGCTCTGTTGCCCAGGCTGGAGTGCAGTGGCTCGATCTTGGCTTGCTGCAGCCTCTGTCTCCCGGGTTCAAGCAATTCTCCTGCCTCAGTCTCCTGAGTAGCTGGGATCATAGGCATGCAACACCACACCCAGCTACTTTTTGTATTTTTAGTAGAGACAAGGTTTTACCACGTTGGACAGGCTGGTCTCGAACTCCTGACCTCAGGTGATCTGCCCTCCTTGGCCTCCCAAAGTGCCGGGATTATAGGTGTGAGCCACCACACCTGACCTTCTTAAACTTTTTGAGTTCCAGTTTTCTCATCTGAAACATGATAATAGGTAATAATAATAAAAAGTAAAAATCTTGCAGAATTTTTCATTTATTTATTCAACAATTATTTGCTTAGTGCTAATAAATAATTGTTTAAGAGGTTGTAGTGTTTGGAGGATAGTAGTGAATGATACAGACCAAATCTCAGCTATCTTGGAGCCCCACAATGACAGCTCAGCAAATGATAATTAGCATCATCAGCACTGCCACTTTCACCATTGTCATTGTTGTCATCAGTGAAATTTCCCTTATGTTGAATGTTGATTTAACAACATTGGTGAGCCCAGAACATTATATATTTTTTAAATTAAATTAAACTTTTTATATTGAGATAATTATAGCTTCACATTTATTTGTAAGAAATATTACCCAGCCTGGCCAACATAGTGAAACCTTGTCTCTACTAAAAATACAAAACATTAGCCAGGTGTGCTGGTATACACCTGTAATCCAGCAATTTGGGAGGCTGAGGCAGGAGAATCACTTGAACCCAGGAGGTGGAGGTTGCAGTGAGTCAAGATCGTGCCATTGCACTCCAGTTTGGGTGACAGTGTGAGATTCTGACTCGGGAAAAAAAAAAAAGAAATTTTACAGGCAGAACGTTTGTACCTTGCAAAACTAGAGTATAAGATCACAATATTGACACTGATACAATCCACCAGTCTATCAGATTTCCCCACATTCACTTGGGGGGTGTGTGTGTGTGTGTATGTGTGTTTAGTTCTAGGCAATTTGATCACCTATGTAGGTTGATATATCCACCACCGTAGTGTAGATCAGGCCTAGTGGCTCGTAACTATAATCCCAGCACTGTGGGAGACCAACGTGGAAGGTTGCTTGAGGCCAGAAGGTTTTGAGAGCAGCCTGTAACGTAGTGAGACCTGTTCTTTTTTCTAAGAAGAAACCAAAATCCCAAAACAACAAAATGCAGAAAAGATCCACCTCTACGAGGATTCCAAATGTTGTTAACGATTGCCACCTCCCACCCTCACAGTTTCTCATCTTTAGCAACAACTAATCTGCTCTCCATTTCTATCGCTTTATCATTTCAAAACTGTTATATAAATAGGATATATAACTTTGGGGATTAGCATTTTCACTCAGCATAATTCCCCAGAGATTAACCCATTCCTTTTTTTTGTTTTTTTTTTGGAGGTGGGTGGGAAGGTATCTTGCTCTGTCGCCCAGGCTGCAGTGCAGTGGTGCAATCTTGGATCACGGCAACTTCCACCTCCCAGGTTCAAGTGATTCTCCCGCCTCAGCCTCCGGAGTAGCTGGGATTATAGGTGTGCACCACCTCGCCCGGCTATTTTTTTTAGTAGGGGCAGAGTTTCGCCATGTTGGCCATGCTGGTCTTGAACTCCTGACGTCAAGTGATTCGCCTGCCTTGGCCTCCCAAAGTGCTGGGATTACAGGTATGAGCCACCATGCCTGGCCTAACCTATTCCTTTTATTGTTGATTACTGTTGAATGATGGATGGACCACAACTTATCTAACCACTCACAAATTGAAGGACATCTACGTTGTTTCTCGTTTTTAAATACTATGAACAGAACTGCAATAAATATTCGTTTACAGGCTTTTGTGGACATAGTTTTCATTTCTCTGAAATAAATTTCTAAGAGCACAATGACCGGGTCTTCTGGTAATGATATGCTTCATTTTACAATAAACTGCTAAACTGTTTTCCAGAGTGGCTGTACCATTTTACATTTCCACCCATAATGCGTGAGCAATTCAGTGTCACTGCATCCTTGCTGTCATTTGGCACTGTGATTGTTTTTTCTTTTAGCCATTTGGATAGGTGTGTAATGGTACCTGTAGCTCACTGGGGTTGTAATTTTCATTCCCTTGACAGCTAGTGGTTTTGAACATCTTTCCATGTGCTTACTCGCCATCTGTATATCCTCTTCAGTGAAAACATCTGCTCCATCTTCTAGCTGGGATTCTAACTCTGTTGAATTTTCAGAGTTCTTTATATAGTCTAGATAGCAGTTCTTTGTCTCACATGTTGTTTGCACATTTTTTTTTTCTCCCAGTCCGTAGCCTGTCTTTTTGTCCTCTTTGGGAAGAGCAGAGCAAAAGATTTGAATTTTGAGGTGGTCCAATTTTATCATTTTTTCCTTTTATAGCTTTTTAGGGTCCAGCTGAAGAACCCCTCGACTAGCTCTAGAGCTCAAACATTTTCTTCTATGTTTTTTTCTAAAAGTCTTATAGCAGTTGTTTTAAGTCTGTTATATATTTTATGTGAAATTCCAAAGGAATTTTCAGAAATGCCTTTTACTTTTGTAAAAGTTCATACTGATAGTTCCAATTCAGATTTAAGATTACAGAGTTTTTACTTTTAAGAATTAAATTTATTGGCCAGGTGTGGTGGCTCATGCCTGTAATCCCAGCACTTTGGGAGGCTGAGGTGGGAGGATCACCTGAGGTCAGGAGTTCGAGACCAGCCTGGCCAACATGGTGAAACCCCATCTTTACTAAAAATACAAAAATTAGCCAGGTATGGTGTCATGTGCCTGTAATCCCAGCTACTCAGGAGACTGAGGCAGGAGAATCACTTGAACCCGAGAGGTGAGGTTGCAGTGAGCTGAGATCGCACCACTGCACTCCAGCCTGGGAGAAAGAGCAAGACGGTCTCAAAAAGATAAAAAATAAATTAAATTGAATAATTAAATTAAATTTGTCTCTTTTCTTTTATCATTGAAAAACCTAGTTCCTAATGACAATAATGCAATTGCTTTATTATTTATTTAGACAGGCTTTATTCTACAAAATACCTAAAATAGTTTTAAAATAAAAATAACAATATTCCCAAAGTGCTATTAACTGCATTTCAGATTTCTATGGTGCTTTGTGTCCTTAGATTATACATCTCTAAGTATATACAGTAAAATTCTGTCTTACTTAATAGTTTTACTTAATTTCTTAATTCACCTCATTAATTCACTTAATGGTTTTACTTAAATAATTTCTTTCTCCATCTGCTTGTGCCACCAGCTTCATATGTCCAGCAGCTATATTTCAGTTTGTTTTTCATTCTTTGGTTTGGCTTTGTTTTTAACTGGTTTTAATTTTATTTTTTTTAGCCATATGAACCATGTGATGTTTTTAAAGTTCTAAATGACACCCCACGGTAAGTTTCGCTGGAGCCTTGCAGTCTCTAGCGTTCTAACCTCCACTCCCACAGGGAAC
Source organism: Cheracebus regulus (assembly GCA_963574635.1). NCBI lineage: Eukaryota > Metazoa > Chordata > Mammalia > Primates > Pitheciidae > Cheracebus > Cheracebus regulus. The sequence continues at coordinate 105,399 of CAUYQU010081470.1, forward strand.
CATTTTTATTGGTTTTTGGTTCTTGCGTCCTTTGTTTTTTTGTTTTGCAAATTTAGGCAAATATCTAATTCTATTTATTTCTCTTTTCTTATACAAAAGTTCTCAGTTCTATCATACTGCTTTATGAAGGATAGGTCATATGTCTCTCTCAATATATATTTTTTTACAATGTAGATTTTAAATATTTGGTATGTCTTAATATTTAGGAAGGTTTGTACTTTTGTTCTAATTGTTATCTTGGTATTAATATGTTTGAATAAGAGTTTTGAGTTCATCTTTTTAATATACTGTCTATTTGCTCCCAATTATGAGTAATAATAAAATAATAAAATTAACTAATACTCACTGTTTACTCTTTCTCATCAGCCTCCAAATTAAAGTGATAGCCTTTTACTCACAGTTAATACCTGCTAGTTACTTACTGAGCCTTTTCTACTTTCCAAGTACTTCATTCATCCAAAACTCCATTTTTTATTAGTTCTATTATATCTGTATTTTCAGAGTATATCATATTGAAATACCTTCTTCTCTTTCTTTCTTTCTTTCTTTCTTTCTTTCTTTCTTTCTTTCTTTCTTTCTTTCTTTCTTTTTTTTTCTTTCTTCTTTTTTTAGAGGATCTTTCTTTGTCACCCAGGCTGGAGTACAGTGCTGTGATCATGGCTCACTGCAACTTCTGCCTCCTGGGGTCAAGGGACCTTCCTACCTCAGCCACCTGAGGAAATGGGATTACAGGCATGTGCCACCACACTCAGCTAATTTAAAAAAAAACTTTTTTGGCAGAGACAAGATATCACTCTATTGCCCAGGCTGATCTTGAACTTTCGGACTCAAGTAATCCTTCTGCCTCAGCCTCCTGAAGTGCCAGGATTCTAGGCGTGAGCCACTGTGTAGGGCCCACACTTCTTCCATTTTATTCTCATTATTTTGTCTTAGTTCTATGGATAAATATATTTAAGGCTCATCAAATACTTTTTGCTGAAGCTTCTTATGATTATTTTGAATGGTTGTTTGAGCTCATTTTCAAAGATTCCTTGGAAAGGCTTGGGGGAACAATATTATCTGAGTTTTGCACCTCCACCACCACCATGCCCGGCTAATTTTTGTGTTTTTAGTAGAGATGTGGTTTCACTGTGTTGACCAGGCTGGCCTCAAACTCCTGACCTCAGGTGATCCACCAACCTCAGCCTCCCAAAGTGCTGGAGTTATAGGCATGAGCCACCATGCCCAGCTCAAGTATCTTTTTATTTGTCAAAATATTACTTAAATTAGAGACGTTCTTCGCCGAGAGTCGCCGCGGTTTCCCGCTTCCACAGTGCTTGGCCGCCCACGACCAGCCCTCCGTCACCTCCACACCGCGCCCTTGGACTGCCCCCAGGCCCCTGCCGCCGCTCCTTAGCAGCCGCGATGACGACTGCGTGTCATTCACAGGTGGCCAGAACTACCATCAGGACTCAGAGGCCGCCATCGACCGCCAGAGCAACCTGGAGCTCTACACCTCCTATGTTTACCTGTCCATGTCTTACTACTTTGACCGTGATGACGTGGCTTTGAGGAACTTTGCCAAGTACTTTCTTCACCAATCTCATGAGGAGAGGGAACATGCCGAGAAACTGATGAAGCTGCAGGATCCATGAGGTGGCCGCGTCTTCCTTCAGGACATTAAGAAACCAGACCATGATGACTGGGAGAGCGGGCTGAATGCGATGGAGTGTGCGTTACATTTGGAAAACAATGTGAATCAGTCACTACTGGAACTGCACAAACTGGCCACTGACAAACATCACCCCCATTTGTGTGACTTCATTGAGACACATTACCTGAATGAGCAGGTGAAATCCATCAAAGAATTGGGTGACCGTGTGACCAACTTGCACAAGATGGGAGCACCCCAGTCTGGCTTGGCAGAATATCTCTTTGACAAGCACACCCTGGGAGACAGTGATAATGGAAGCTAAGCCTTAGGCTAATTTCCCCATAGCCATGGGGTGACTTCCCTGATCACTAAGGCAGTGCATGCATATTGGGGTTTCCTTTACCTTTTCTATAAGTTGTACCAAAACATCGACTTAAGTTCTTTGTACCATTCCTTCAAATAAAGAAATACCCCACCCCCCAAAAAATACTTTTCTCAAGTATTTTGTCTTTATTGATCATTTATATTCCAAAGTAATAAAAATATTTCTTGATTATCACTGCACTTGGAAAAATGTTGTACATTTTTTAGCAATATTGAATCATGGGAGAAAAGGCAAAAGTTTGGACCGATTTTAACTGAACAGGTAAAAAGTAGATTCTAGAAGAGACATATTTTGTCCTCATATATATTTCTAACTGAGATGGAAACAATGTAATTCTTTTTTTCCTAGTTTTTTTGTTTTTTCTGGCATATACTCTGTGTATATGCTAAATATTGTTCCAGATCAATAATTATGTACTTACATTATCATTCTTTTTGTATTTGTACAAATTTTGTGTACATGGGAAGTTTTGTTACATATATATAATGTGTAGTGATCTAGTCAGGATACTTAGAGTGTCCATCACCCAAGTACCACACTTTTTTGTTAAGTATAATCATCCTATTTTGCTACCAAACTTTGCATTACTTTACCATCATAAGAATGACTATTACTGAAATGACAAAAAATAACAGATGCTGGTGAGGATGCAGAGAAAAGAGAGCTCTTCCATATAAATGTGAATTATTTTTACACAAGCATTAGAATTATTTTATCATTTTTCAAATAAAATTGCATTGAAATTTATATGATATGTATACAATTTAAAGACTAATTTGTCTGAGATTGCATAATATATCTTTATTTCTAATAGATGTTTGTTAGTATCTTATGGTAATCATGAATACAAGAGAACACGAATAGGAATCATTCCTTGTAGGATAATTGTTTCCAAAATGGGATTTGCTATGATTCAAACCATGTTCTGAAGTTCTCTAAAGATTCCATGGAGGCCCTTTTGAGGATAACACTAACCTTAAGAAGGCAGGAAATTAAAGAATGTGTGCGTGTGTGTGTGTGTGTGTGCGTGTGTGTGTGTGTGTGTGTGTGTGTATGTGTGTATTTGTGTGCATGTGTTCACATGAACAGATCTTCATTCACATAAGCTCTGCTTTTATATGCTTAAATTGTTTTGCTTCACACTATATTTTAATTGAAGAAAAGACCATATGATTGATGAATAAATTGTATACTAAAGAGAAGTCTTTAGTTATGTACTATAACACTTTATACTGTTGACCCTGTTCTGTTCTTTTCATCCTTTTTAAGTAAATGATTGAATAAATAAATAAATAAAAGATAAGATTATGATACACTCTGGTGGAACATAGTGGAAGGATTAATAAATGTCTTGATGACCAAATCAAGATCTCCTCCCCCCAAAATATGACAAAACTCAAAGCTCAAGTTGTAAAAGTAAAATTTAAGGTGAAATCATAGATGTCTACATTTGGTTCTGAAATTCTAATGGCAGAGATTCAGGATTTGAATCTTTCAGGATTTGAATCTCTTAACCTACTGTGAAGTAGCAGGGAAGATGCAGCTTAGCAGTATCACATCTAAAAAAAGGTATCAGAAATTTGAGCCAATTAGCAAGTTTCATGTGAATCATTTAGTAGGTGGTAATCATCAAAACATAGATTGTGACTTCAGAGTCTATTGTTATACACATATTAAGTGGAATATTTGGTACTAGTCAGATAAATCTGTAGAAAGTTGTTTTGTTCTTTATATAAATACCTGAAATGAGTTATGAAAAAATTGGTTTGTTGCAGAGAACAGAAATTAGGTACTCATGAGAAATAAGGGAGACTCTAAATCTAATCATGTAAGAGTACTTAAGAAAAATAAGAATATTTTGCTTGAAGAAGAAATGATTCAGAGTGAACAAGACAACTGTTTGTAAATATGTGAAGAGCTGCCATGTGGCTAGATGGCCCCAAGAATGCAAAAATGGATGAAGTTTTTGATGCTACAGAGACATGAATTTCAGCACCAAATAAGGAAATACGAACAGCCAGAGCTATTTGAACACGAAACAAGCTCTCTCAGGAGGTAATATATAGCCTGTCTCTGGCACTATTCAAACAGAGGCAGGGGACAGCCACTTCGAGAGGGAAACCACAGGAGAGATTCAGGCATAAGAAGTAGCTAAATGAGACTATAGTTAATGTCTGTATTTCAACCCGAATTGGGTATTTTTATTACCTAAAGGTTTCTTTTTTTGACTGAAAGCCTAGTGTAAATTGAAATTGGAGTATTTTTCAATAGAAACTAAAAACCCAGTTTTAAAGAGGGAGGGTGAAGGAAAGTAATAGTTTTACTGTGCTTTAAGTCAGATCAAAATGATTAACTGAACTTGAAATGTGTATAATAGATTGGGGACAAAAGGCAAGGGACAATTAGAAAAGAACAAATACACATCAAATATATCTTTATATGTAAGAGTTTTCATGGGAAGAAGTGTGTTTAGGTTAATTTTGTGGTGACTATAAACATATCAGAAAATCAGATTATACTCAATGTATAACCAAATGAACCTATGATATATTTTATAATAGATTGCTTCATACAGAAGCACATTTAATGTTTATATAACTATTATTACTAAAATAGGAATAAATAGATTCTAATTCCTACTTCCCTTCTACCTAGCTGTATGACATGAAATATGTCTCTTGCCTTCTCTTGGCCTCAATTTCTTCACATGTGGTGGGAAGTAATTTAAAGTAAGTGACAGCTAATTTTCCTTCCAGTTCTGAAATGCTAAAACTCCATGTACAGGTTCAAGTCTGTTTTTGCTAACTCATTCCCCTAAGACCTACTTCTATCTTTTCTTTATTATGTCCAACTTCAATGATGATTATCATCTTGTTTCAAAACCTTCCTATGATTGCCTGCTCAGAAGTCCAGTGAATTTTATATCATCTTGATTTGGGGACCTTTAAACCCCATTAGTCAGTCCAGCAGATCTGTTTTGAAGCTTGAAAGTGAGTGTTGCTCATTTGTAGTGTCCTTGGGGAACCTGATGTGAAAGACATTCAGGTAAGGTAAGATACTTTAAAAACATGACTCAAATGCAATTAATGAATGTTGAAACACCCACACAAAGCCCTTTCGGAAATTGAAATAGAATTCATGGTTTTGACATGCTATGACCTTTAGATATGATGTTTTCTATACTCTTTTATCACACCTGGAGAGAGAGAAGGAAGGGAATGAAGCTGACTCTAAACATTACCGAGTTAGGAATGTTACTGCTAGTAATCTATTCCGTGAGCTATTATTGTTGGCAACTTCTTGATGCATATGACAGAATTAGATATAGTGCACACTCTGTAGATGTGGGTTGATTGATTGTGTATTGATTTTATTCTGAAGAACAATTTAAAATATCTTATTCACCACCTCCACTTTTTGGCCAAACTCTAGCATGGAATGCACATTGAGGACAGAGGTTAGAAGCAGAGGTAATGTTTCATTGCTATATATTGCATGGGTTGTGAAAAATAAGACTTGAGTAAATAACTGCATTTCTCTGGGTCTTAATTTCATCATATATAAAATGAGAAAATTGTGTTAAATGACTCAAAAAGTACTTTCTGCATCTGAATTTCTATTTACACTCTGTTGATTGAATTATGCTTTGAGGCTCAGTCCAGGAGGACACACATGTTTTAAAACCAGCGAAGCTTTACCAACTTCCCAAAATGTAATGTGGCTGTAAACTGAACAGCCACATTATATTTTGGAAAGTTGTTGATGTAATTATGGAGACAGAAACACCATCTAAAGAGTTACATAAGTTTGATGATACCAGAATCGGAATCAATGCAGATTTTACTTTTTTGTTCTTATTTTTTCTTTCTTGTTATAGGAATGGGATACAAAATTTTTAAATGTTCAATTTGATCTGAAAACTTTGCATGTTTTCTAAGAAAAGCAATATATTAATAGGTGAAATAAATACTAGCAATTGTACCTTTTTATTCCCTGTAGAAAAAAAATATCAGGAAATTTTTTCCCCATAACCGCTTGAAGAAATAGTCATTTTACTGCAGCCCAAAGTAGACAAAATGCAACATCAGTGAAATTTAAAAGTGAAACAGATTCTGTCTGGACCATTAACTATTCATCTTAAATCAGTTGCTGTGGAAAATTTGGCAAAGCCAAAGGCATGCTCTGACTGGGATTTTTAAGACCCTTGCATTGTACCTTGAAGACAACAAAGATAATCAAGAATTATGTGGAGGAAAAAAAGAAATCATAAAAGATTTAATTATGCCATAAAAGGGTATTTTAGAGAGATAAAAGTATTTTATAGCATTTTCAGATTGATTAACATTGTGGAAAGACTTTATCTCTGTGACCACTCTGAGTTTCAAGGTATTCTCATTGGTGAAATGGGTATAGCAGTTCATATATTATCAGATTGTTGTGGACTTCAAAGTAAATAGGAAAAAATTATATATAAATTATATAATATTTCTATCTCCAAAAGACAAATAATTTTATTTTAAAAAGCCATTAAAGAAGTTGCTGTATGGTATCCTATAAATGTAACATTAGATATAATCCTTATATTTTACTGATTTAGAATGAGGCAGAATATTAATCTATGTCAAAATTATGAAATTCTTAACACATAGTATATTGAGGAGATATGGAAAGTTGAAATTCCTAATCCGTCTAACAGAGATAGCATCTCAGAAACTGACAGTTAAGAGCAGCAATTATTCCATAGAATGACAAAGGAGAGGGTGTGCCTTCATGTGAGTAAGATAGAAGCAATTCTAGTGATTATCTCTGCAGAACCAGGCAGAATCCTCTTTCAACTTCTCTCAGGTGAAGCAGAGCCTACTTAAGTATCCAGATTTCTCTCCGTTTTTTTTTTAATTTTATGCAAATGGTTTGGAATGTTGGCAATATTTTGAAACTTAAAATTATAAAACTGTTAAACTTTGTTTTTAATTTTAGGATTAACCAGGATAACCTTTGAGAGAAGGAGTTGAAAACATACTATTATCCTTATAAAGAAATAGAAATTCACAGCCTTCTTTTGTAACCCTTTCCAGAATAAACTCACCTTCCCTTCATTTGAAATTACTTTTCATTATAGATCGCCATGTGTAGGCACTAAGAATTTAATTCTCCCGCATACCTTATCCTCTTGTGTATTCTGTATCTCTCTTGGAGACCCCTCCATTCAATGAGTCACTTAATATAGATAACACCTGTGAAATATTTCTTAAAGAAGTACCAGTTCTTCATCATCTATGCTGCTGCTGTAATATAGGCTTTAGTCATCATTCACCTTGACTATGGCAACAACTTCCACCATAACTTCATGTCCTGTCTGTGTCACATTAATATGCTAATTAATAATTGGAGCAATCTTTCTGGAAATTCAAACATTACCTCATAACTTCACACTTGAACTTCTGGTTGTGCAAAAAATATTTTCAGAATAAAACAGGCATTTATTTTAATGACATGTAAGGCAAGTCATGATCAGTCTTCTGCCTCTTAACATTCTCAGCTTTAAGTGTTGTCTTTCATCAACAATGAATATTTTGCACTTTCTATCATTTGTCACACTGATTCATAATCCCGTTTGTTCAGCACATATAATTCTAAATGCCAAAAGTGATTGGATAAGGGAAAAGAGTTTTCTGTTGGGTCAACTAAGTCCCACGAAAAATAATTAAACAAAGCATTTCAAATTTTGTTTTCTTAGTTCACCCAACATCTTTGTTCCAAAGAAAATAGATTTTCTGCATTTGTTGGTTCTCGAGGTCTATTGATGCAACAGCTAAGAAAATAAGACAGAGAATTGAAGATATTTAACCTGTTTGTTAAGCTAAGAGGGAGTTTCTAAAATGCTGAAACTCTTACTACTAGGGCAATTGGTTGAGTAAACCTTTATAGGTATAGAAAGAAATGATAATGTCCTAGGAGAGGTATGCAGTATTACATAGTAGTTAAATACTTGAAGCATGGAGGTCGAAAGCCTTATGTTGTATTTTCAGCCAGCCATTTACTACCTAGGTGACCCGAACAGTTATTTGACTTTTCTATACCTAATTTTCCTTAAGTAAAATAAGAAAAATAATAGTATAATAGATGTGTGTGTGTGTGTGTGTGTGAGAGAGAGAGACAGAGAGAGAGAGAGAGAGCTAATTTGAGAGAGAAATACAGAGAATTTATAAATTTGCCTGGCATATATAAGTACACAGTAAGTATTATTATTCTTATTATTGAAGAAAGAGAAAAAACAAAACATGTGTTTTGTGTATCCATGAATGAGAGTGGGATGATGCCATAGAAAATTTAATTTTGACTCTCCGTAAAAGAAAATACTAAATATTCAGTGTTCTGAACAACTTTCTCTTACTGCAACTGAGAAATTATAATTCTTTGGGTCTCATGTTTTTGGCTATTTTTCTTATGTATCTGCATTATGCTTGATTTTAAGAGGAATAAAGGGATGTATATTCTGATATAAGAAAGACTGAAATGAATTGTGAAGAAAACATTTTCACACAATAAAAAAGATGCAAATAACAGTTTGTCATTAATTGTCTGTACACCCTTGTATGTTATTTAGCAGCAAATTCAAGGTTGCCTAGGTACAAAACCAAAATATACAAATGAAAGCGAAAGAAAGCTATATAACCTGTTTTTCTCAGAATACATTTTATTTAGAATAACTGCAATGTGTGTATGGATTCTTTCTTTTCCTCTGAATGCTCAGAGTGTCTGTGACACTTTTAATCCATGGGAGTGTGTTGCTGTCTCAAACCAGCATTATACATTCTGCTACTTTCTGAGTAGATACCTTGGTGCCATAGAACTGAAAGTCACCAGAGCATCTGCTAAATCCAGGATTATCAAAGATATCTCCCATAGCCAGTATTTTGAGCAAAGATTTGTTTGTTGCACTTAAGAAGTTGTAGCAGAGCAGTAGGGCTGGAAGATGGTGCTAGATTTAGTGTCAGGGTTTTGTATTTTAGCCTTAATTTTAAGAGCAGCCATTGCCAATTTTTAATAGAAGAACAACAACTTGATCCACCCAGTTGTACAATCTGGTCCACAATCTACACTGTTGTTCTTGCCAGAAATATGCATACCAGCTTCTCCTACAGTGCTTCAGCCAATCAATCACAAATCTAGGTAACTACATTTCCTGATTTTCTTTCAAATGCATCCATTATAATTTTTGACAATTCTTTTGATATATAACTTATATCATAAAAGTCACTTATTTAACTGTAAAGACCACCTTTAGTAAATTGTTGAGATGTGCAACTGCCACCATAATCAAATTTTACAAGATTTTTTTCACTCTGATAAAGTCCTCTATGCCCACTTACAGTAAACCTGTTTCCACGTCCATCTCCCAGGAAACCACTAATGTAATTTGTCTCTAGATATTTGCCTTTATTCAATATCTCATATAAATTGAATTATACAATATGTGATCTTTGTGTCTTGCTCCTTTCACTTGGCATAATGTTTTTGAGGTTCATAGGTTAAATTAGGTTGTAGGATATATCAGTTTTTCATTCCTTTTCATTGCTGAATAGTATTCTATTGTGGGAACATACCATCTTTTTGTTTCTCCATTTATCAGTTGTGGACATTTGAGTCATTTCCACTTTTTTGCTATTATGAATAATGCTAGCTTCATGTGCAAGTGTTTGTGTAGACAATATTTTTATTTTCATTGGGAAGCTACTTAAGAGTGGAATCTCTAGGATATATGGTTCTCCACATTGATTCTTGACCCATTTTCAATTCATTCTTATAACCATAAAAGGGTTTTTTGTTCAAGTGAGATCTTATTCATGCTACAAATCTGTTGGAAGTGCTGAAAAGTACCTCAATGTTTATTCATATTCTCTCCTAACAGCTAGAAACCCACACAAAACATATATGAAGAAACTGCTTGATCTTAAATTAGTCTCATTCTTGTTCTCTCTAGCAATACTGGCTTTTTTGTAACAAAAGAGGTTAGATCTTACTGTGCTGCAACAGTTTTCAGACGTACTCCCCTTATGCTTGGCAGCCTGCAGTGGTATTTCCACTACATTCAGGTGACTAGTTTATCTCTGAGATCTCAATTTCCTCACAGAAGCTATCCTTGAACCTCCAGGTGTTTTTAGATTTCATTTATATGCACACCTACTGCTCTAATTTTACTACCATTTCTTATTGTTGATATTTATTAATTACATGACTAAATACTGTTTAAAAATGTATTTCCCAGTAGGTCACAAGTTCTGTGAAGCCAGTGACCACATGTTATCATGACCATCACTATGCCTCTGTCACTATACTCAATAAATGTTCTCTAAACAAATGAGTGGACTCCAGGAGTAATTGATGATTGACTGGATGATATAGCAGAAACTCAGGATCATCTTTAGATATTATAAATGTTAGGAGGAAATAGGGTGACAATTTTTACTAGATTGTAATGAAGAAAAGTAACTGTAAAGGACAAAGACAATAGTTCAAGAAGGGAAAAAACATGTTATTACTTGACATCATGCATGCAAATCAGTCTTTTCCTTCTTCCTTTCTCTCGCTATTTTTTTTTTGACTGAGAATAAATGTAACTCCATATTACATCCTCCCCTGCTTCCCTGAATAATTTACTTTATTGAGGAATACGGTAGTATGGGAGCCTGATGTGAAATTTTGAATTATCATATCCGAGAAATAGCCACAGGGGTAGGTCGAAAACATATTGTGGAATTTTCTGTGCATTAATGGACAGTGAAAAGAATATATTTTGAAATGAGATATAGAGGAAGAAAATCAGTATGGAACAATATTCTAGGATGCTTGATAATGAGAAAGTGATGACTAATGCCATTCAAAAGATATCTAGTTTTTGCTGGGATTGCAACAGTAAAATTCAAAGCAGGGAAGGGCAGTTTATAAAAGTTTTTAAATTTTTTTAACTTTGGAATGCTTTCAAAGTAAAGTGATTACAAACTCAAATTTTTTTCTTACAAGTTCTGCGTCTGAAAATGATGCTGTAATATTATGGCATTATCCCACAGTAAATTCCAAGGATGGTTATGATTTTTAAAGTATCTTAACACATAGCTGAAATTATTGCATTTTTGAAATGTAGTAGAACTTTTGATATAGACATGTCATTGATTTAAAAGAGGGCTCTAATTTTATGTAGAGTCGGTGCACTTTTTTGACTTTAATGAGCAAACAGAAGTGAATCAAGAGTGTGAAGAATGTAAACAAGAGGTATAGTCACAAGTGTCAGTTTAAATAATGACTACAATATCAGGAGTTGGCTGATGGTAGAAACTGAAATTATGGCTATGCATTGAGAAGCTAAGCAAAGATCCATGAAACTGTAACAAAGGAGTATTTGACTTTAGAGAAAGAACAGAAACAAATTTTCACAAATGTAAAGGAAACTGTACAAAAGATGTTCCCAAGAGGGTAACTGCCCCAGGCACTTGGACAGGTCACAGTAAAGACCCATATACAGAAAGTCTATGACTGAGAAGGTTTCAGATATAGGGTGAGCTCCACATTCAATCAAGGAGTCACAAAGGAAACATCAGTCTTCCCAAATTCTACTGAAACATGTAGGCCTAGAATTAACTCACTAAACCTAGCTTCTGCTGCCATAGCACCCAGCTTTTGTGCTGTCTTAGCTCTAATCATAGATCTCCTGCCCATGATACTTTTTATACAGCTATCCCACAATATCACCAGTCCTTTAAAAGAGCAGAAACTACAGTTTTTACATTTGGGTCCTTAGCACCTGGCACGGTGTCTATCCCATAGTAGACAGTTGATGTATCACATGAATGAACAAATGGATAATTGAATGCCTAAATGTTTGAATATATTTATAGCTGCAGTTGATCAATAGAGAGGACTTTGCTCAGCATACAAGCTGAAATCACACATTAAGAGGTGATCAGGAAAAGTAAAAGCTTAAGTCTGTAATGTTTTACTATCTGCTGCCACAACTTAAAAAAAAAAAAAAGATGTATTAGGAGACTCTTATGCAACGTGAGAAGATGTACTAAGTTTTAAATGATTTGTAGTGTTTACAATAGAATAATTTTCAAATATTTTGGGTACATATTTTCTTATATAAAGACCATTTGCTGGCAAATATATTTATCAAACTAATGTAATGTTTTTGTGTAGTCTACTGTGCCTAATATAAAAAGTGGAAGATGGTGTGGAACCTTCTGGCAGGAAGTTAAATTATAATACATATTAATGAAGGCAAAGTGTATGACATATCAATTTAGGTCTCACTGGATCAAGGCATCACTTTCATAAACATTCAGTGTCCTCATTCTGCTATTCCTTGTCCTAATAGTTTCAGTACTGAGATTGGAAATGGGGCATTCTTTCTGTGCTAATGTTGGCAAATAATGTTCATTGCTATCAATATACCACCTATTTAGAAAGCATAGGGATGGCATTTCACCACTTTTACTTAAAGGGTTATAAAACTGCAAACTGTCTCTGGATATCTCTGCTTCAGATATTGATATCATGAAAGAAATCACCCCTTAAACTCCCAAGAGGGCCTTTTCCTTTGAAAACATGAAAATCATCAGTGATGAGAAAAGAATGGGAAAAAAATGAAACTCAAAACTATCTTTGAGTGTTTTAAGTCCTTTTTGACAGATTTAGCACTCCCTTTGATTTTGTGGTATGGATTAATAGCCATAGGAGATACGTTAAAAAAAAGAAAACCCGCAGTACATTTTTATTTGATTTTCAAATTAACATATTGCGTTGCTTTTTATCTCCCTTTGTTTCAAGGAACACAGAACTTAAAGGGTTTTTTCTCTGTGTCTTTCTCTGCTTTATCAGCACCAGCTTGGAAGTACACACTATAGAGGCGGGCATATCAAGTAGTATAAAGCACTACAGTGCTAGGTATTGCCTCTGGCACAAAATGTACAGTACTAATAATATTTCATTTATCCTACTATTGCCCATAGAAAACCCATAAATGATAAGCATAATTCATTTTGTCTGCACTAGCTCCCTAATCCTGCAGCATTCGTGTTTCCAAGGCATTCATTGTTGGCATTTGTCTTCTAAGCAGGAGGCCCTTCAAATTCTAGGTGCCAGGGAGTTAAAGCGGTATGGAATTATTAAATCATTGAATTTCCTATGTGAAGAGATGCTTGGGTAAATAAATCATTTTGCTTATGCAGATCTGGTTCATCAGGTATTCTTGGTAAGTCTGTCATCATTAAAAATGTAGAAGCAACTTTGACAAGCATGTAATGCTTTGTTTGTCTTTTTGGCAAATTCAGTATCATAGTTAGAAAAGTTTTAACTTTGTAGAAATTTGTTAAAATGAAATAGAGACAAGGTAAGCACATTTAAGTGCATGGAAAGTTTGCCTTTGCCACTCACTAGTGTAGGTTTGGACCAGTGGTTTTGGGTTTCTTTTTTTTTTTTTTTTTTTTCATTTTTAAGTCTTGGAAACATTTATTCAAGTGAAATATTTGGAATCAGTCCAATATGAAAAGTGCACACTAGGGGATTTTCTCTGCTTGAAATTCATGTGAGTAGCCTGAAGCCCTGCACGCTTGGTCCTCCTTCTTCTCTTCACTCCTGCTTCCAAAACACCCACATCACTCCCTGAGTACCCCATAGAGTACAATTCATAATGCATTGTCCTAGATCATAACTACCTAAAGAAAAATTTACTTGAATAAAAGTTTCAAAATCACCCCCATGGTGACCTAGGTGGCAATAACAAATGTATTTAGTTGTTCATTTATTTAATTAAGTTTACAAATGTAGATATTTTTATGCCAGGCATAAACAAAATTTCTCCCTTCAAGATGAATTAAACAAAGAAAATAATGTCGATATAATAAGTGCCTTCAAGTCTCTGCCATATATATGGAAAACCCTAGTGCCTTTTCTAGGCTAGGATTTAGGACTCTAGACTATGTGTTAACAGTTGAGCTTCTAGCCAAATAGAAACATTGAAAAGACAGAATTCAAGCTAAGACTAAACCAATAGAAAATCTAAAAAAGTCTCAGTAGAGGAGAGGATGTCAAGATAAGACTACAGAACAAGGACTGGAAATAAAGAATGGAGCGTCTAGGTTCAGAATAGTTATGAGAGTGCTTTTCCCAAAGGGATTTTTCTGAAGTTACTTTAGCAATCAGGGCCTATAGTGGGGAAATGACCTTTCTAGATGTAGATACCTGGTATGTTATGGAATGCTCAGTACATGTTTATTAATTTTGTGAATAAATAAAATATTTGCTATCACAATCATATTATAGAAAGCATTGAGGTAAAAGAAAAGGAAACATAAAGGGAAGGGCACTGACCCATTTAGAAAAGTATTTAAGAACATCTAGGCCAGATGCAGTGGCTCATGCCTGTCATCCCAGCATTCTGGGAAGTCGAGGAGGACAGATCACTTGAGGTTAGGAGCTTGAGACCAGCCTGGCCAACATGGTGAAACCCCGCTTCTACCAAAAATACAAAAATTAACTGGGCATGGTAGCAGGTGCCTGTAATCCCAGCTACTTGAGAGGCTGAGGCAGGAGAATTGCTTGAACCTGGAACGTGGAGGTTGCAGTGAGCCGAGATCACGCCACTGCACTCCAGGTTGAGAGAGAGAATGAGACTCCACCACAAAAAAAAAAAAAAAAAATCTAAAGAATGATAGATGTGGGTTATGTAGACAGCTTGTATGAAAACATGGACAAACATGCAAACAATTTAATGTTATTGAGATTGAAAGCAAAAAAGGTAGTAGTGCAAAGGTAAGGTATAAAGTTAGATATTTGGGATTAGCCAGATAATGAAAGGCATTGCCTGTCAGGTAATCAATTTCATTTGTCTTCTAGCCAATGGGAAGCTATTGAAAAATACTGTGCAAAGGATTAGCAAAATCAAATTTGTATGCCAGGAAAATGTAACAGAGCAAGGAAAGACTAAAGACACATTGATTGATAGAGTGACTCTTATAATTGGCAGAGAGATTTACTAAATTATTTCAACTAGGGGCATCCCAACAGAGTAATAAAATTCTTTATAGATGTCTTGGTAAGATGGTAGTCAGATATGTTTAATTCATATTTTCTTTTAAATGCTCATAAGAGCAGAGGAAACAATGCGACTGTTAATTCAACAAAGGGAAATTAGTATATACATGTCAATCTTCCAGCGCCAGAATGAGATTTCTGGATGTAATTTTAGTAAAATGCAATTCACTCTTAAAGGCAAAGTAAAGCAGTTAAGTAGGGAAAGGGAATTTTCACCCAACCCTACTTTGTACTCAGAAGGTTTGGAGTCCATAGAGAGGGTAAGCATCAATACCTTCAGGATGGATGTGGCTTTCTGAGACAGCAAAATAATCTAGTTCTCTAAAGCCTCCAAGCCATGCTTTTGTTTAAATCCTTGCTTGTATACATAGTAGTGAACAAGTTATTAGGCCTTATTTTTGGGGTAAAATATGATTAATACCTGTATCTACTATTTGAGGTTGTTGTAAGGATTAAATGAATTAATATAGGTAACACTTTAGAACTGTCATTGCAACACTCTAAGAATTTGTAATGATCATTTATTATTGTCATTACTTTATGCACATTAATGGGCTACTGTTTACAGAAGTGTATTCATCTTTTAAAAAGGGAATGATGCCTACTTCACAGAGTCTAAGCATTTAATTAAACCATGTATGTGACCTTTATTGCTGGTATCCAGAATGTATTAAGTTATGCATAAATTGTAGAATTAGTGGTAGTAGTAAGTGTAGCAGCAAATGTTGTGGTGGAATTGTAAATGTGACATAATCAAAGCAACTGGCAGATATGCATTAAATTCTGATATAAACTTGATAATAAGAAGCTACAACAAATAAGAGATGCCACTCAGTGGACCAGAATTTTTCATTTACTCTTTCCGACAAAGCTAAGGTTATTACACTTTCAAATAATTCAAAAAAAAAAAATTGTCAGCAGTGTCCGATGGTAATAGAATAGGAAAATGCCTCATTGCTTTTTCTTGCAATTACATTGAATACATAAACGCAGATTCTGAATGCAAATTTTGCATATCAACTATATTTGTAGTCTAAATCTAAGAGTTTAATAACAGAATATGGAGAAAACATAGGAAAAGTACTTGCACTATTCAAACAACAAAGCAAAAATTGAACTTTCGTCATGAAAGAAGAGGAAATGGAAAACATTGTAAGGCTTTTTAAGAATTAACACAATTTAAAGAAAATGTACTCCAGATATAGAAAATAATTAAACTTTTCAGAGTTTTCAAAAGAAATGGGACTAAATTTTAAAAATTATCTGCATCATATAATTAACAAAGGTCAAAGAAATACGGACTTTAAGAAGAAAAATAAAAAAAACCATTGAGATGTTGACATAAAATACAAGGTACCTGATATGCAGATAGACATATATAAAAAGCTAGAATAGATAATTAAAGATTGAAAAGAAATTAAATAAACAGTTAAAAATCTGACAGAGCAGAATGAGTGTAGAAATTGAACAGTTCACGTGTTCTTTCAAAAATACTGTAGAAATGGACTAAAAAGATGAAACAGTGGAATAGTAATAGATATAAAAACTTAAAAATTGGCACTTGAACCAATCAGTATTTGGCTGGGCTGAAGAATAAATGAAAGTGAATGGCTTAGAAGTAATCAACAAACGTATACTAAAATTTAAGAAATAGCCGTGACAAAGCCACTACCCAAACCACTTTAAATCCAAGGTCACTCTATTTTAACAGGCCTTATCACATATAACTGCCCTCACAGGAAGAGATCAAATCTGTAATCTTGGGTGTAGCTTTTCTGTTCTCTTTACTTTTACTGTTCTGCCATAGTTTTTGAGGCATGACTTGGATTATCCTCTAAATATCCACTTAAAATACTCAGACAGTTCTGCTTTGGTAAGAAGGTTTTGAATGTATCCTCATTCTAATTTATATTCTTTGTACCTTCACTTGGGATGCTCTAAATTTACTTGTGTAAATGTTTAAATAATCCTCTTTGACCAGCTTCGACATTTACATGCTTACAAAATACGCTACACCTAAGACAAGGTCTCAGTGCTAATCATTATGAATTTCAACCTGCAGCACAGACTAACTATCTGGTACTTTTACTGAGAAAACTGCCTGGTGTTCTTTCTGTTCCATCACTCTTTTCTTATGACCATCGTCATCATTTTATCTTAACATATCACCATTTTGTCATAATACATTATACACTGAACATAACACTTATCAAATTTTTATTGTACACATAAATTATCTGGTAGATATTGTCAAAATGTAGTTTCTGATGTGAGTTTGCAGTGAGGCTTAAAGTTTTGCCATTTTAGCAGCTTCTTCTGTGACAGAGATGACATAGAACTGTATTTATACTAGCAAAGCACTGAGGTAGCTAGACTAATGATTTGGAACCAGGATTGCATGTTAGAATACTCAAGGAACATGTAAAACCATTTATCTATAAACCCTACTCCAGACTTTAAATTAAAATGCATAGAGCTCTGGTATTAGTATTGAAAAAAAATTGTACAAGTCAGTGTAAAACAATTACACAGGAAAGAAGCTATTCATTAATGCATACTTTCAAAATTCATCTAGTCCCTATGCTCTGTCAGGGATTTCGGGGGGACTGAGAACCTGTCCTCAGGATACTTGAAGTCTAGTGAACTAAACGTTTATTCTCATATTGTCTCATATTCAGACTAAAATGTAAGTCATAATTTAGGCAGTTTCTAATAGCATAAACATAACTTAAAAACAAAATAGACAACTAGCAAAGATAACATTCTTAAAGTAAGGGCTATCAAATAAGCCAACTGTCAAACTTTGTAAATTTGAAAATCTAACTACCTTGGTAAGAGTCCTTTAATTGTATAACTTGTGTAGGAAATAAATTAACTGTCATTTAAAAGTTTCTTTCCATAGTCAGATTTAAAATAAAATAGTAGTTTAAAAGGATTCGGATTGAGCAAAAATCAATAAACTACAACATATTTTTCTATACCTAGAGTATATGCATTTTAATATATCACACATTATGGTTTTCTTCACAAAAAGAACAATTTATTTCCTACACTAATATAGGATAGAAAACTTTGATAATACTTTGAACAATATTTTGTGGTATCATTGAGAACTACTGGCAATACATAAAATACTAATAATATATATCCCTAGATGTTGAATTTGTAGATAGCAGTTCCATTTTTACCTTTTTTCACATTCCCTAAACTTTCTATGGCCTCTGTATATTAATAATTAAGGCATTATTAAACTAATATATTTAATAACATTCCTATTTTATTATAAACTATTCAATTTTATAACAAAACTATCTTTCCTAAGTATTGCACTTTCCTTTTTGTAAGATTTTTTGTCCTGTTCATTGTTTTAAAACTTGGGTTGGAAGAATGCCATGATTTGGTTGAATGATGAGGTTTTGGCATTAGGGTGAAGTTTTAAAAGTTATGATGTGGTTGAGCTAGCTAGTGCTCTCTGATTCCTGCATGAAATGGGGGCATATTCCAGAGAGGTGCTACCTTTTCAGTCTGGACCCTGGAATAAGAAGATGTAAGGGACAGAATTGCAGTCTGTCTGCAGCCCAGCTGAAGACGGACAGATGAGCTAAGTCCAAAATGAACAGTGGCTGCACTTGAGTAAGAAGTATTTTTTTATGCCACTGAGATGTTGCAGTTGTTTGTTACCCAAACAAAAACTAATAGGAAGGAAAATATGAATCAGTATGAGGAAAAATAATATTAATAAATCAGATTGTTCAATGTCTTTAATGGTCTTGTGGTAACACAGATAAAGGAATCAGTACAGTGGAGAATCAGACAAGAAGATACCCGAGATTAAAAAAGACAGAAAGAAGTACTATTCAGTGGATAGCTTTATTTAGGATAAAATACCTTAAATCAATAGCTTAATAAAATAGTCCAAAAGGATCAGAGATGCAAATGGAGTAAAAATAATGAAAACATACGTGCACTAGAAGGAAACATCAGTGACTCCTTTTATATATATATATATATGTATATATACACGGATACATATACATACACGTATACGTATATATATGTATACATATATATTTGTGGGAGGAGGGAGAACTTTCTACAACTTGAAAGAAACCATAACACAAAAATTGGATAAATTTGACTACAGAAAAATGACTTTTGTGTAACACTATCAGCAAAATCAAAAAGCAAAAACACACTGAAAGAAAATATTTGAATATATATCAGAGATAAAATGCTAATATCTGTTATACATAAGATTATCTAATACGTGAGTAAATATAGCTAACCACTTTTGAAAAATGAGCAAAAGACATGAGACAGTTCACAGAACAAGAGACAAATTTTCATTAAATGTACAAAACAATGTCCAAATTTACTCAAAATAAATCAAATAATAAAACCCTTTTCACTATAAAATTGACAAAATGTTAAACTTGACAGTACACTTTCTGGCAAAACTGTTGGGAAAGAGAAATTTCATTCAGTGTTATAGAAATACAAAACAGTACAATTCTCGTGAGGGAGAATTTGGCAATGTCTAACAGAACTTCATATACATTTACACTTTGACTGAATTAACTCACTCCTAGTTTACCCTCAGTATATAACTACAACAATACAAAAACAAATATGCACAAGAAATTTCCTGCATCATTATTATACCAGTGAAATATTAGAAATTCAATGTAATTATATACAAGGGATAGTTGAATAAGACCTGGTACATTGATACAGTGGAAAACCATACAGCTATAGAAACAGAATGAGAAAGAGTCCCATGAATAGATGTAGAGTAATTGCCAGGAAATATAATTAAGATAAAATAATATAATACTAATGTTACATTTCTGAAAACTAAAAAAAATTATTTTGTTTTGTTTTTTTCAAAAAAAACTTAAAATGAAGAAAGGATAAACCACAAACTGATGAAAGTGAATAACTACATTTGGTGAATGTGTGGATGAAGCTTTCTGAGTACATCAAGTTTTATACTGGTTAGACTTTTAAACTATATTAATACTCTAAAAATTAAGTTGTTGACAAATATTGGAGAAAAGGCTTAAAAGAAAAACAGAAAGTAATGAAAATAAAAATATTTTCCTTGGTTCTAGATTATCATCTTACGACAATGTCTTGGAATCCTGTGCTAGGTAGAAGGCTCCTTTGACCTAGGTCCTTGAGTGACTCCAGTGAGCAAAGCCCTCTGACAACTGACATTTGTCATGTAAAATGAGTGGGAAATTAAGTTATATTTAGTTCAGCAACTTAGACATTTTTGTTTCCAGAGCATATCCTAGTTTATGATGACTAATACAACAATACATGAAGAGATGGTAATGCCATGACATTTTAAAATTGATCCATAAGTGTACATGTTTATGAAGTACATGTGATATTTTGATATGTGCATACAATGTGTAATGATTAAATCAGGCAATTGAGGGAATTTATCAATGCCAACATTTATAATTTGTGTTGAGATAATTTTAAATTTTCTTGCTATTTTGAAATATTCAAGAAATTACTGTTTAGTCATTCTACTGCACTACAGAACGCTGGAGTTTTTTCCTTTAACTATATGTTTGTACCCATTCACCAATGTCTTTTTATAACCCCTCACCCTTCCCAGCCATTGGTAACCATCATTCTTCTCTCTACCTCCATGAGATCAAAATTATTTTTAGCCCTCACATGTAAGTGAGAACATGTGATATTTTTCTCTCTGTGCCTGGCTTATTTCATTTAACATAATGATCACCCGTTTTGTTAATATTACTGCAAATGGCAAGATTTCATTCTTTTTTTATGGTTGAGCAATATTCCATTGTGTGTGTGTGTGTGTGTATATATATATATATATATATATATATATATATATATCACATTTCTTCATCTATTCATCTGTTGATAGACAGGTTAATTCCACATCTTGGCTATTGCGAATAGTGCTGCAATAAACATAGTGATGGAAGTATCCTTTTGATATAATGATTTTCTTTCTTTGGGATAAACACCTAGTAGTGAGATTGCTGGGTTATATGGGAGATATGCATAAATAAATATATATATATGTGTGTGTATATATGGATCATATGGTAGACATGCATATGTATGTATTTCTGTTTATATAATATACAAGTATTACGTTATATATGTATAATACATATATGCATTATGTATTATATAATATATAAATAATACAACATATAATATATAATGTATAAATATATATTATGTATAATACATATATAATATTTGCCTATTATATACACAGCATAGAAGCTTCTCAAAATATATACGTGTTTGTGTGTGTGTCTTTGTGTGTGTGTAGAGAGAGAGAGAGAGAGAGAGAGAGAGAGAGAGAGAGAAGCTTCCATGCTGTTTTTTAAAATGGCTACATTAATTTACATTTCCACCAATAGCATATAAGAGTTTCCCTTTCTCTGAATCTTTGTCAGTATTTTTTATTCTTTGTCTTTTTGATAATAGCATTCTAACTGGGGTGAGATGGTATCTCACTGTTTCGATCTTTCTTTCTTTCTTTCCTTCTTTCTTTCTCTCTTTTTTTGATGGAGTCTCGCTCTGTGGCCCAAGTTGGAGTGTAGTGGCACGGTCTTGGCTCACTGCACCTTCCCGGGTTCAAGCGATTCTCCTGCCTCAGCCTCCCAAATAGATGGGATTATAGGCATGCACCACCATATTAAGTTAATGTTTGTATTTTCAGGAGAGACATAGAGATGGGGTCTCACCATGTTGGCCAGGCTGGTCTTGAACTCCTGACCTCGGGTGATCCAGCCAACTTGGCCTCTCAAAGTGCCAGGATTACAGGCGTGAGCCGCCATGCCTGACCCTTGATTTGTATTTCTGTAATAATTAGTAACGTGGAGCTTTTTTTTTTTCATACACTTGTTAATCGTTAGTATGTCTTCTTTTGAGAAATGTGTATTCAGGTACATTTCTCATTTTTTAATTGGATTATTTTTGTTGTTGAGCTGAGTTCCTTGCATAATCTGGATATTAGTCTCTTGTCATATAAATAGTTTGCAAATATTTTCTCTCATTCTACAGGTTGTCTCTTTGTTAACTGTGCAGAAGTTCTTTAGTTTATTTAATATAGTGTCATCATTCTAAACACAGATTATTAGCAACTCTTAAATCTTTATTACCTCTTCAAGTACTATAGAAAACACTAAAATGTGGGTGTTACTCAAATTGTCATGAATGTATATGCAGTTTTAGACATTACAGTTGGCATAGGGGACTGGGTAGGGGAGGAGCAATAGCACAATTCAGTACCAGTCTGAGAATCACAAGAATCAGAGTCTTTGTGCTGATGCAAAGGGACTCTGGTGTTTTTCCAGTAAGCAGGACAACCAAGGAGTATTTCTATTTGTTTACTGCCATGCTTAATAGAAATAGAGTGCTCTTTGGAAGCTGAGAGCTCACTGAGGAATTACCAGATTGTTAAAACAAAAGATAGTACAGAAAATGAAAGAGGGTGTGCAAATGAAGAAAGAAAATTAATAGGTGACCGAAATGAAAAGATAAAAGAAATAAAGCCGATATGAAGCTGGAAACCTATGGGGCTATATGACTAACAGGTGCTTTAATTTCTTTTTCTGGCCACTGTTATTTTCAAAAAAAATTTTGATGCCTGTTACTTAACTGCATGTACTAAATCCAAGTTATGATATTCTATTTCAGAATTACATCTCTAATATTAAGGCCATTAAATAGTTATGATCATTTACCCACAAATAAATCATTAAGCATTAGGAATTCTTATTAAATTAATCCAAGTGGTCAGCAGCTAGTGAAAACACATTTAGTTGATGTTAAATATTGCATGGCACATTACAAATGGCTGATGCGCCATAACTGGTCCATTTATAGTTTATGGTGCAAATTTTAAAGTCAAGTAAATGGTGTTTTCGGCAGTAGTTCATGTGTTATGACTTGTCAGAGCTGTAAATAATTTGAAGAGCATTTATGTATTTCTAGATTCCATGTACCTCTTGCTTATAAATCTATTTATTAACCCTTATAAATAATTGATGGCCATATCTTAAAATGAATCATTCCTAAAATTGCTTAACTGTCTGGAATTTTTCTTTAGTAATCCAGTCTCTCATTTTCTTTTCATATCTCAATCAGATATAAATAGAAGAACCTTGCATGCACCTTTTTCTTCTCATTCCCCAGTCTAAGTGTCTGTGTCATTATTCACCTTAATGGTGAGAAGCTATGAATTCATGCCATCAATTCTCCCTCTGGCACCTTCAATGAGTAATTGGTTTTCTTCACTACCTCCACCCATCCCAACTTTACAGTTAGTTTCTTCCTCCTTCTCTCTCTTCTTTCTTCTTCAATTCCTCACGGGTTGGATACTCTATCAATTTCTTTGAATTTCTAAATATCAGGGGTCTGAATGCCTAATTTAATCACATTACTGTGATGGGTTTATATCAGAACATGCTATCAATTAACACAGAATCCTTATAAAAGAGAGAAATGAGATATACAAAATAGGCCACAAATGGTTAGAAAAAGAAAAAGAAAAATATATGAAAGGCCCTTGGAAAAATTGTGAAGGTGTTGATTTGTTTTGGGCCTTTGCTTTTACCTTATTTTGCACCATTTTTCTTATTGAAGTTCAAATCCTCTCACCCTTTCCCCATCTACTAGGAAATCCATTGATGAATCAATACATTTTATTTTTATTTAATCTTCTATTCACATATTCATTAGCAGTATTTATGATTTCATTATTCATATTAGTTATTCACTTATGTAGGTTGACATGTTTCTTGACCTGTTTTTGAGGGAATGGAGGTTTACAGTAACATATGAAATACAAATTGAAGTAAAATGAAACAACTGCAACCAGTTGACGATCTAGGCGAAATAACTTGGGGAGGAGTAAGACAAAGATAAGTGAGCTCATACAAATCCTAACTTCTTTCATATAGTGTGAAATGCAGATTCCAGAGCAACGTTCATCCTTAGGACCACAGAGATCCTATTACTCTCATCTACATTTGGGAAATCTTACAGTGCTATCCTCTATAGCTAATGTTGCTTCATCCCTCTGAAAAAGTCTTCCTGGAAATAATTTTTGCTGGACTCTTCTTCGGATGTCATTATCATCTTTGTGTATTCCAAATGCACTAATACTCTGGATTTAATGGTTCAATAGAGCAGAGAAGATTCTTAATAAATCAAGCTGGATTTCAAGGGAATTATTCACATAAACATCCCATGAATCAAATAAATAAGAAAACTTGCTGTCCACACTAAGGGTGGTCTTTGTCAACAGAACGCAGATAGATGCTTTTTTTGCGTAGGTGCATTGGGAGTTTCTCCACAGAGCAACACTTTTCCTGGAGTAGATCTATTTGGAAAAGATAAAAAATGACTGTATTAGCACAACTGAAGTGTGATCTACCTCCAAATTACATTTTGCATTATGCATTATTTGAATTTGCTCCTATTTGAATGTAAAAGGTTTTATTGGGTAAGAGGTCAGACACAGGTAAAGTGGTTTTGCTAAATCAGAAGGGATTTCAAATGATGTGGCTGAGAGGTAAGAAAAGCAGTGCAAAGATTTATTGAGAAAAGTGTTTAGTTGATAAACGATAACATTTATTTGTAATTTGAGGATTTGACCCAAATGACACTCATTAGCTCAACTTGTGTGAAGCCAATTAGTTTTATAAATTTATTATTTGACCTGATGCTATTTATAAAAGAATTTTGTAGCACTAAAACTGAGATTTAAGACAAATGTGAATTATTTCCTTAATTATGCTATTTTTCTTTCTCTATAAAATTATGGATATTATATTTTCATACACAAGGCTTATAGATGATGGCCCCAGGGGAAAAAAATGTTGACTAACAAAAACTCATCATTTGCACTTGTGGCACATTTTTATATACATAGGAGATACTGGTTTACTTACCCATATTGCTTTTAAGCATGTAGCTTGTCACCCACACCCCACTGATCTCAATAACAAAAGTTAAAATATTTACTGAGAATTTCTATGTTTCAGGTATGGTGCTATTTGCAATAATTCTCTTTTTAAGTTTCACAACAAAATAAAGTACATTCTATTACATTTAACATTTTGGAGATGAGAGAGTAGAACATAGCAATTGTAAATTGCTTGTTTATGGATATATACTAGTAAAAAGAGGAGCTGAGATAAATAGATGCAGTTTGATTAAGAGATTTTATTTAGTCTTTACTACCATTTTGTTCTTTTTGCCTTCAGTGCCATTTAAGAAGTTATTGTGTTCTTTACTCTGTATGAATAAAGTTGCTATAACTTTACTTAGTACAAAAGTGTTAGAAAACAGATGGTCTCAAATATCTGTCTCAATTTGTCAGAAAAATACCTTAAATACACTTGAGAAAGACATACCTATTTAAAATAGATATCAAACATAAGTTTCTTTTTTAAGGAATCTCAAATGTATTTCCTCTTATAAGTGAGTTCTGATCATTAAACACCAAGATTCAATTGTTAGAATAAGTGCATTATGATGCATCATTTGATTCTGTGACAACTGAATATAAGAGCTTTAGTTTATTTGGCAACTGGTAAAACAACACTTTAAAAAGAATTTTTTATTGAAGAATGTCTAATGTTGGATGAGTAGACAGCATGAATATATCCAAATAAAATACTCTGTCAACCACTGAGGTATACTTCTTTGTAACCAAAACTACCTTTTATATTTAGAATTATTAGAAAAAGAAGTATTTATTATGTTGGTTTTCAATGTATTTTTATGAGCTCTCAGGCAAGAGCCATTGAAAGAATGAGAGGCACAGTGGTTAGAAACTGAGCTCTTCCACTTCTCTTCTAAAAGGAGAGCTTTACATTAATTTGTCTGGCTAAAGACTATTTGCCAACTCCTTTAGAATATTGTGTGATGTTATTCACTCTTCTTAAGATTGTAAAAATAATAACTTGCCATTTTTGCATGGTTTATGATACATAGTACATATTCTAATTCAATATCAATATTACTAACATGTTCTATCATTAACTATCAGTCCGTTTGTAGAAACAGGAGCAATACATGACTGAGTGAAAAATAATTTAAAACTCGTTGATGGTTGAAATCTATTACAATGGTATAGTCAACTGGAAGATCAATTGATTAAGCAGTTTAATTATGAACATGCTCACATGCTGTCCATAATGCTATACATGCTTACTGTATTAGCACTCAGGGGTTCTGAGAGAATTACGTTTAAAAACAAAATCTTTAAAGTAATTATTGTATTTGCTAATATGAGGGGAATGGAATTTGACTACCTTACTACCATCAGTGGTGTAAATTCTCTGAAATAATTCTGAAGTCCACTGGCTAAGAAATGATAACCCAGATAGTGATGGTTTTATTTGCTATCTGTCTCATTATTTATATTTTTTCAGCACTCAAGGGTTGACACAATAATATTTATTTTCATACTCAACTCCCACAAGAATGAGGAAACTGAAGTTCACAAGGACTAAATGCACTTTTCAAGAAAAACACCTCCTAAGTGACTTTTTAACCTAAGCAATGGCTACATTATTTTCTAGTGTGTAGACAATATATGGAAAAAATTTTGACTGAAGAACCACAAAGGTAATTTGGCCATACTCCTCAGTAAATAAAAATACAAAAATGCATTGACTCAACATATCAGTGAAATGATTGACTTCATTAAAACCTACTTTTTTTCAATACTTCAGCTCAACAGATAGATATACATTAGTCTATCTCCCTTTTTCTTCAAGTCAATGCTTACCATGGTAAAATTTTTCTTCACAATCAGTGCCCTCTTGTAATTTTCCTCTATGTCTGCTTCCTAAACTAATCTAGCAATTAAAATCTACACACAAAATATAGAATGACCTCATATATTGCTCTCTTAAAACATTTGTTTTCACTCGCTTATGAGTGCAACCAAATATGTTTGTCATTATTCTGAGAAATGGTAAGATTTGGGCCTCATTTCTTCCCTTATGCAGAATGTGTGCCTGTGGTGTAATGTGTCTGTATTAGGGGGTGAAGGTTGAGAAAAGCAGTGTGGAGAATTTGGAGTTTAAGATATAATCCCTGCTCTGTGCTGTCCAGAAATTCAGTTGATTTGGAGTATGTGGGCAGGAACTGACTGTCATATAAAGCAAAAAGTAAAGGACAAGACAACAGAAATATGAGTAAAGGAGGTAAAACATCTGTATCCTAAGAACTCTGAAGCTCAAAATTATAGAAGTGTAATATGTTAGTATAGGATTTGGCAGCAAAAAGAGAAGGTGAGCTACGAGGAGAAGAAATGTTATGAAGAGGAGCCCTTATCCTCCTTGTTCTCAGTCCCCACAGTTTGAGAGGTATCTGAGGACTGAAAGAGAGCTGGGAAATTGCTGATCTCTACCCAAGTCATGTGGGCTTCTCTCATCTTCTTAAGACAGAAAATCTAGAAATCCTACTAGGCAGCTCCTTGAATGTGAAGAAAAAGCTATCCAGCCAAAGAACACCTGAGGGCATTAGATAGTAAAAGCGTTGGGGGGACAGTCTTTTAGACCATCGCACTGTCTTTCAAGGTAGGGGGACATGAACCTCTAAAGATGGAAATGAGTGAGGCAAGACATGGCTGGAGTCTTCAAAGATATCAGGTGGTAACATGGCTGGTTCTGATTAACTTTGGGGAGAAAGCAATTGCCTGAAAACAAAGAACACAGTTTACTTAGTGACCAAGAAGGGACATGCTTTCACCTCCATCTCCACCAAAACCACACTTTTGAGCTTTATTTTAAAATCCAATAGACATATTGGTAGGGAAGTAAGTGAAGGAATTGAAGAATTTGTTTTTCTTTCTGATGAGGTTAATTCCTTCTCCTGGATATAGCATCACTGTATAACCAAAGGAGAAAGAGAAGAAAGAAAGAAAGAAAGAAAGAAAGAAAGAAAGAAAGAAAGAAAGAAAGAAAGAAAGAAAGAAAGAAAGGAAGGAAGGAAGGAAGGAAGGAAGATAAAAAAGAAAGAGAAAGGAAGAGAGAAAGAGAAAGGAAGAGAGAAATAGAGAAAAAGATAAAAAAAGGAAGGGAG
>CAUYQU010081471.1:0-54826 GCA_963574635.1 Cheracebus regulus
AAATAAATAAATCCATGTTTAAGTGAAATTATAAAATAATAATCTTTATGCCTTATTTCAACTAATGTCCTCCAGATTCATGTAATTGAAAATAACATTTTCTTCTTTAAAGATGAATAGTATTTCATTGCTTATATATACTACATTGTCTTTATGTACTAATTAGATGTTGAACCATTGACTTTATGTTTTGGCCATTGTGAAGAGTGTTGCAAGCATAGAATTGCAAATGTTTCTTCATTCTGATTTTGTTTTGGATATATATCAATATTGCACTTGCTACATTTGATAGTTTGATTTTAAATTTTTTGAGATATCTCTGTTTTGTTTTTCATCATGGCTGTCTTCATTTACATTCAACCCAGCAATGTGCAAGCATTCCCTTTTCTGCACACCTTTACTGACTCCACTCGCCAGTTAAAAGGGCACACAGACCAGTGTATTTTGTACGGAGACCCGCCGCGCTGGGGCACCGGCAAAGCAGCCGCGCCGGCCAAAATAGCCATGCCGGCCGAAACAGCCGCGCCGGCCGAAACAGCCGCACTGGTGACCCGTGGGGCTGCTCCGCCTGGGAATCTCCTGGTCTGGGGGTAATAAAAATCCGTCTGGAAATGCGGCTTCCACTCACCCTCTGCACTTTCACTGGGAGCTGCAATCCTGAGCTGCTCCTAATCCGCCATCTTGGATCTCTCTCCAAAAATATTTTTCTTAGCAAAACTATTCCATTATCTCCGGTTTCTTTCCTTATGATGATGTACTTGAGAGAACGTGACAAATTAAATTTTATAAAACAAAGTAATTAAAAATCTGACTTATGTTTGAAAAAATTTTGGCATTTATAGGCACCAGAGTTAAAATTGAATATAAAATAATCTAGACAATAAAATTACTTGAGTATATAAAGTAGCAGAGACACGTAAAATCATTATACTGGCTCTAGTTTCAGAACCCTCAAAGTTGTCCACTATTCTCCATTTTCACAACTGCTACCCCAGACTGAGCCAGCTCACCATGAAACATACAAATTGTACTTAGAATAATTATTTCCATAACACTTACAATAAAATCTAAACTATTCCCTATGGCTTACAAGAGAACCCTATGTGTTTTCAGTTCTGTCTACCTCGGACTGCATTTCTGATAATTTTTACCTCTTGTACTATGTTCCAGTCACACATCCCTTCCTTCTGCTCATCAAACACCCTACTTTTTTCAATCCAGAATCTTTGTACTAGCTCTTCTTTCTTCTTGAAATGTCCTTTACCCCTAATCTTTGCCATCCTCTTTTCATCTTTCCAATCTCAGCTTCAAAATCATTTTCTCAGAGGGCATTTTGCCAATACCTCTCATCTAATGTTGCCATTTGCCAAATCATTCTCTATCATATAACTCTATGTTATTTCATACTATTATTTAACAGTCTCTAAAATTCTATCACTTAATTTTTTTTTGTTAAATTATTTCTGACACCCCTCCAAGAGAAAAGAGGTTTCATCTGTCTTGTTTACTACTGTATTCCTGGTTGCTAGTACAGTGCCTGGTAAATATTTTTTTAATTTTTAATTTTTGTGGGCACATTGTAGGTGCGTATATTTGTGGGCTACATGAGATGTTTTGACACAGTCATGCAATGCATACTAATCATATAATGGAGAATGGGGGTATCCATCTCTTGAAGAATTTAAGCTTTGCATTACAAATAATCCAATTATACTTTTAGTTATTTTAAAATATACAATTAAAGTATAATTGACTATAGTCACCATGTTGTGCTATCCAATAGTAGGTCTTATTAATTTTTTTCTAACTATATTTTTGAACCTATTAATTATCCCACCTTCTCCACATGCCCTCACCATCTTCACCAGCCTCTGGTAACCAGCCTTCTACTCACTATCTCCATGAGTTCAACTGTTTTGATTTTTACATTTCACAAATAAGTGAGACTATGCAATGTTTGTCTTCCTGTGCCTGGCTTATTTCACTTAACATAATGACTTCCATTCCATCTACGTTGTTGCAAATGACTAGATCTCATTCATTTTATCACTGAATATTACTTCATTGTGTGTATGCACCACATTTTCTTTATCCATTCATCTGCTGATGGACACATAGGCTGCTTCCAAATCTTCGCTATTGTGAACTGTGTGGCAACGAACATGAGAGTTCAACTGTTTCTTCAATATACACTCAGTAAATAGTTGCTGAATAAATCATTTCACATAGTAATTAAAACCGGAATTCAGGTGAGGTTCAATAGAAACTGTACAAATGAGTACATGAATTTTGAAAAACCATATAAAGAACACTGAAAAGAAGGGAAATGAGAATTCCAGGTGCAGGATTGCAGCCTTTCAACTTTTTATGAAAATGGATTAAAAAATAATTTTAAAAAAGTCAATATGTTGGCAATCAATTATTTAAAGAGTGTTTGCATTTTTGCAGTTCTATGGCAGCTTGTTTCTACTAAACTATCTTATCTAAGATATTTGTATAGGCATTGATATCTTGATAGAGGTAGTGTCTCCACTTGGAACCAAGGGCAGAATGGTTTGCTCTTTAAGATAATACAGATAAT
Organism: Cheracebus regulus; assembly: GCA_963574635.1. Lineage (NCBI taxonomy): Eukaryota > Metazoa > Chordata > Mammalia > Primates > Pitheciidae > Cheracebus > Cheracebus regulus. Next base: position 2,582 of record CAUYQU010081471.1, read on the forward strand.
GTCTCCCCACAAGGAAAGCGCTGGACAGGTTTGCTAGAGGTTCTCTTTATAAGAATGTATGCCTCCTAACCTTGAAATTCCTCTTCTGTGGCACAAACTTGTATATGCAACGTTCCTACCTGGGCCTCCACATTGACCACATGGGCTCACAGAGGAAGAATAATGAGGCAAACCTGAGCTCATGCTGCCTGCAGGCCATGAGTAATAAAGTTCAGAATCTCTGACACAGGAATCTTGTGTCTTCTGCCAGTACATATAAAACTGTGGCAGTCTAACTTACTCTCTTGCGAACTGAGTACGTTTTCAGAATTTGCACAGTTCTTATCACAAGGATGCACTAAGGTGATGTCCTAAAAAAAAAAATTTTTTTAAATAATCATAGTTATAAATCCAATGGAAATTACTATTAGAAATGCCACTGATTGAATGGTTTTAAAAACACAACCCTGTGTTACACATTCCCTGGTACTAAATCCAGTCAGCAACAATGACCCCTGCTTCTCCTATGGTCTGTTCTGAGTTTCAAAGGCTCTATTGATCTCCACATTCATACTGGAATTCTTTCTGAGCAGGCCAAAGTTGAACTAGGAATCCTTTCTTCCCCACATTCCCCACCAACTCTACCTTTTATAATTTGCTTTTAAAAATCCAACAAAGAATTATAAGTTAAATGTGTCAAATTTTGTAGAACTTTAAGAACTATGTCTAGAGTATTGCACGCACACACTATATATATGTGTGTGTGTATATACATTGCTTTTAAATTTTTAAATGAAGCATATAAAAATTTTTAAAGTAAAAACAGATTTTGGAAAGAAAGAAAATTCTGTAATTATCAAGTTTTCTGAAGAAAATATTTGAAATCTGCTTGTGTTTGCTCAAGAAATATTTGTTAAATATCTACAAAGTATATATCTATGTCACATCATGAATTTGCTTTGTATAGAAATCTGAAGATGATCTAATTCTTAAACTGTTCTTGCTTTCATACAATAAGTAGTTATTTACAGCCTTTCTGTGCTGGGCAGTGTTCTAGGTACTGGCCACTGGGCAATGTACAAAGCGAATGCAAATGTCTTCTCTCCAGCAGCTTAAATTCTAGTGAAGTGATGTAATATAGGGCATGGGGAGGGACAGTAAGGATCCCAAATAATGAAGGAATACATGAAAAACTTGTAATTTGCAAGAGGATGATAAGTGATAGGGAACATTGGAAAGATAGATGAAATTTTATATTGAAGGGTCAGGGAAGCATCAGTGAGGTTCACTGTCTAATGAACGAAACGGACTTCTAAAAGAATAAGTGCAATAAATCTGCCAAAGTGCAGGATGACAACCCAGTTAGCTTGTATTAGCTTGCTAGGGCTGTGACATAGTTTGGATATTTGTCCCTGCCGAAATCTCACATTGAATTGTAATCTCCAGTGCTGGCGACGGAGCTCAGTGAGAAGTGTTTGGATCGTGGAGGCGGATTCCTCATGGCTTGGTGCTGTCTTCCTGATAATGAGTTCTCCTGAGATTTGGTAATTTAAATTTGTGGCACCTTGCCCCTCGTTCTCTCCCCCTTTTTTCTGCTTTCCACATGAGACGTGCCTGTTCCCTCTTTGCCTTCTGCCACAAATGAAAGCTCTCTGAGTCTTCACCAAAAGCTGAGCAGATGCTAGCACCATGCTTCCTGTAAAGCCTGCAGAATGTGAGCCAATTAAACCTCTTTTCTTTATAAATTAAATAAATTTCTTTGCAGCAATGCAAAAATGACCTAACACAGGCTTCCATACAGAATGCCACAGATGGGATGACTTAAACAACAAGAATTTCTTTTCTTACAATTTCGGAGGCTAGAAGTCCAAGATGAAGGTGGTGGCAGGATTGATTTCTCCTAAGGCCTCTCTCCTTGGCTTGCCTGTGGCTGCCTTCTCTTCATGTCCTCACATGGTCTTTCCTTTGCGCTAATGCATCTCTGGTATCTCTCTATGTATTTAACTTTATTCATCTTTTATGGGCTGGTCAGATTACACTAGGTCTGTATTAAAGGCCTCCTTTTCACGTAACCATCCTGTTTCCAAATACAGTCACAGTCAGAGGTACTAGGGGTAAGGACTTCAACATATGACTTGTGGGCAGGATTGGAGGGGAGGGCACAGTCCATAACATCTCTCTTAAAATTTGAGAGAGATAGCTGGGAATTAAAACCTTGATTTTATCATCTTGCAGCATTACTCTCTGAAACACAGTGAATATTGTATCATAATTCCATGCTGTGCTAAATTGCAGATAGTATCTGTTTTTCAGAGTTATTTGTTGTGTACCCTTCAAGTTGCAGCTGCCCTAGGAGGGATGTAACTTGACACATACTCTCAGCGAGGTTTGCTAACAGACATAATACATGCTTGGTTAAGGGAAGGAGAGATAGTTTTCCTCCCAGCCCCTGCCCAACAGAGCACACCCAGTGCATGGAGTGGTCTGGCAGCTGGCCCAAGATATTTTAAGACCTTTCAATAGGACTATGAATGACAATGTTGCCCTCTTTCAGCCTTTCAAATCTAATTACAATGACTGATGGGACCCCATTAAGTCTTGTGGGTCTTTTTGTTGATTCTGACTTCCAAAACAATTGATATTAAATCAGAGGCCAGGTAGAATGCAAAGGGAGAAGAGCAAGTCTAGCAAAGAGTTTCAACAAACTCTTTTTGCATGCATTGCATACATGTTCAGCAAGCACAGAACTATCATCTTTTCAAAGATGAGAGAGGCAGTGACATTAACAAAGCATGAAAGTATTAAACTACAATGAGCAGATTGGGAACTGCAAGGCTTTTAGTGTAGATAAAACAGTGACGGGCACAGATCAAGAGATTAAGGAGGAAAATAGGGGTTGAGACCATCGAAGTTTCTTTCAGGCATACTAGGAATTTGTTTCCTACTTGGTAGTCATAGAATGTCAATTTAATTGAAATGCTTTACACTAAAGAATTTGATGATTAAATGAGTATTTTAAAAAATGTATTTCAGTGGCCAAATAACAGACTATTTTAAGTGCTTACTGTTACACATCCAAGTGCAAGCCGGGACCCAGAAAGTCTAAAGTCCTGTCTGCCTCTGCTGATCATCCCCCACCCCCAACCTGTGTTCACCATTATCCCTGATTGCCCAGGGGAGCTTCCCCCTTCCCCTCACCCTACTTTGCTATGTTAACTGTTCTTATAATAATGTGAATACTCTTCACCCCACCCTGCCATCTTAACTACTCTTAAGCCTTACCCCACCCTCCATTGTAACTGAATTTATGGTAATGTATACTCCTTGTCCCACCCCCACCACTGTAACTGATCTTACTCCTTAAAACCCCTGCACCCTCCCCAAAGGATTTGCCCAAACCTATAAAACCAACTCCTATCCTACTGCCCTTCACTAACGCCTTTTCAGCCTTAGTCCACCTGCACCCAGGTGATTAAACTGCCATGTTGCTTATATAAAGTGTGTTTCGGGGGGCCTCTTCATTTAATACACACATTTTTAACACTTCTTTAGTACCTAGACCTAGAGATCTTTCAAGATCCCATTAAACCAAAGTACTAAAACTCAAAATATTTGTTTCACTGTGCCCTTTAAAAATATGATGCTTACAAATGATTCAGTGCAGGAAACAAGAGAATAAACATGAAACATTAGTTCAAATGAGCTGTGCTTATCACATTAGGGCACTGGGCCTTAGGCCTTGGTGTGCCTCGAATCTAGGGTAAATGAAGAGAGAGATTTTTCCATGGGTGTATCAGGAGATGTGTGCTTGTTAAAGCATAGCAAAATTTGGGATATCTCAATTGTTCATCAGTAGGAGAATGGATAAATATTTGTGAAATGTTCATCTACTTGAATGAGAGTTATAGAAATGTACAGGGAAGAGCTCAAAACGGCATGGAATAAAAATTAAGTTGCAAGAATAAGTTGCTTTATACAGACTGACAACAATTACATAACTTTTAAAAACATAAAACAATGAAACACATTACTTATGTATTAAAACACGCCCTCTGAATGAAGAGACCCCTAAGAGAGAAAAGGAGACAAGTCTCTCCATCTCTGTCTTTTCTTTTAAATCCTTCTCCTTCTAGGTAGAGAAAAGGAGACAAGTCTCTGGCTCCCTCTCTCTCTGTTTTCCTTTAAATCTTTCTCCTTCTAGTAGAGACAAAGGAGTACCCCTGTCCCAGTTTTGGCACCAAATGTTAAAATGCGTGCTCTGAATGGAGAGACCCCCTCCAAACAGGCTTTGTGTGCTCAAGGCTGTTTATTCACCCTGGTGTAAGTTGGCTGAGTCCAAAAAGAGAGTCGGGGGGGCGGGGGTGGGATAGTAGTTGTTTTATAGGTTTGGGTTAGGCAGTGGAAAGTTACAGAAGTTACAGTTTAGGGCTGTTTTTGCAAGCTGGGAGCGGGGTGGTAGGGACTGGAGTAAGGAGGTTGACCAAGGTTGGTTACAAAGCCCAGTTGCCTTGTCAGTGGAGGCGGGAATGAAGAACAATAGAAGAATGTCTCAAGTTAATTAGGTGCTGCAGGGGTTGATTATTCTTCTCCTTTTTGTGGTTTTCCAGTTACTTCTAGTTCCAGGAACTCATCTGGAGGTGTATGTGCAGGTCCCAGAGGGTACCATGGCGTCCATGGTGCCATCAGTCAGCCTCAAAGATCTCACATTATAGAAACAGAATTTCAGTAAAGCATACAAACATGGTCTAATGGAATACTCATTAACATGGTCTAATGGAATACTCATCAAATTCATCACGTTGGTTCACTCAGAGTAGGAAGGTAGGGAAATAAACTTTGAGACAGGAAAAAAAAGAGCTTCTATTTTATTTCCAAATTACTGCTAAAATGACAAAATATAAATATAGATAATCCTTGATGGTGAGTATGCACTTCTATAAATCTAAATCTCTGTACCTTTCTAAACTTGTTTGCACTTTTTCAAATCGTCTTTTAAAGAGAGTTTTTTTCCTCACCTGTAATCCCTTATATATTATATTTTATACTTTGCTCTGCACTTAATATATTTATTGCCTCATAACCTCATTATGATTTAGATGGGAAAAAGTAAAGGTCTTTACTCTTAACTAAGTCTCAAAAAGGTGAAGTGCCTTACCCCAACGTTTCCTTATAATTATTAAAAAATGAAATGAAAGTTCAATGCCAGCATTTCTGACACTCAAGCAAGTGCTTCTCATTCTCTGCAAGGGTTCTGTCAGCACTGTGAGAACTTCTACAGAACTTACCAGAATTGGCAAAGAAATGCTTAAATTTCCATGTGGCCCTTCTCTTCTCTTTTCTACAATTTGTTTTGTTCTGTTTTAAGTATAATGGAGGGCCGGGACTCTTCAATGTAGCTATTCTTTTACGATGCAGGAGATTAGGGTGAAGTCAGCTCTGCCACATTCTGGCACCTGGACATTGACAAGCTACTTATATATGCTGTCTCAGGTTTCTTGTAGATAACATTAAAAAAAATAATAGTAGCTTTGCATATGATTATTGAGAATGAACTACATAATCCATCAAATGCTTAGCATAGGCCCTATTAGAACTATTAACATTACAATTGTGGGATAATAGATGAGCATTCTAGTGTATCAATACACCAGGATAATAAGGAGAAAGTCTTGAACTTAATCTCTGAGTAAGCTAGCTTATGCTTTCTGTTAAAAGATACCCACATAGGATGAAGCAAAACATACATTCCATGGATAGATTAGCAGGAACACATATGCTGGTGTAACACAAAGCATACATGTAAGTGAATATGAACTTCATTTCGTATACATTTAAGAAAAAAATGACACTATGAAAAGAGGGAAGAAGAAGAGAGACAAAGGAAGTCACCCCACCCCTAAACAAAAGACAAAAGAAAGAAAACTTATTAAGTATATTGGCCAGTTGATTTTTTTAAATGTTTGAAATCTATCCTGTGGCATACATCATAGAATGTATCCTAAAGACACATAAAGTCATATAAGATGCAAACTCACTTTCATGCATAAATGTGGTACCTGAAAAAGCTATGGTCATTGAAAAGAAAACAGGTTTTGAACCCTTTTAAATGCTTTAAGGAGTATTATGTAAAAGGAAATAAGTATAAATAGCTTGTAGCAGAACTCATTCCAAATTCCCTCATTAGAATTAGCATTGAAAATCCAAACTTGAAAAAAAAAAAATCAATGACATATTTTCACAGGCGAAATCAATAGGTTTTTCTCTTTTTTAAAAAAGGCTTTACACATTGTTTTTAGTACCATTGTAGAAACAGTGTCACTTTTATCTCACTCTGATCTTCAAAAGCAGGTGACCTTGTTTGGGTTTCAATAGAAAATTCTCTCATGAATTTACATGGCCATGTTAGTTGCATAGTGTTGATTGCAAAGATGTAAAACCAAAATAATACCATAAAACAGCCCTTCAGGCACATTGCCTTTTTAAACTATTTGCATAAAGATGGACTGCATATTGTTATGTGCATGTAGTTAAACTCTCAAATTCAAAGAAAAGAATAAAGTCCTATTTAGGTTTTCCAGGCCTCAAAAATCATAACCTGCATAATAATCTCACAGAGCAGATTTAGGAGAGAAAGCAAAAATAATGCATATCAAACTCGCTGAAAATTAGCATTTTGTTTGTTGCATATGTATGCAACATTAAAATAAACACTTATCACAAAATATCCCTTTTATGTAAGAAATACAGCAATGAAAGTTATTGACACTCTGTGTTTGGGAAGAGTAAGCCAAAGTATTGTGATTTCTCAACTCATTTTCTAGTAAGTCATTAAAATAAAAAGTTAATCAGATAATAATAAATGCTCTTAACTCCCTTGGGAAAACAAAAAATATTACCATTCATCTGACTTTGAGATTTCTTCTGATATCTAATTGTCTCTTTTTTATTTTTGTCACGTAAGTTCATATAATTTAGACTTCTTTGAAAGATTTGTGTGTTTTAAATATGAATCATTGATGTGCTGGTATTTTAATTACATTTATGCAATTAGAGTTTAATGTGTAATTCTAGTCAAAATTTTAGGATGGCTGAAATAAAAACATGTCTGGATAATTCACGTGCATTTCACCATCAGTATTACAAAACAATAACCACACAGATTATTTTGGTTTTCTGCCTTCCAAAATTTTTTGAAATAAGAGCTGCTTTGCTTCATACTCCTGGAGAATATACTGAATTGATTTTCTTTTACTCTGTATCAACTGCAAAGAAAAGTCATAAGAGATGTGTTGCTTCTTATAACTTCTTGTATAACCAACGGCTAATTTGCCTCTCTGGGATAGTTGTGTCTTTTTTGAAAAATAAGGGACTTGGTCTGTGGTAACAGTGTTCATTCTTTGATGTTCAATGGCACTCAAGTCTCTTCAGAGAAGCTTTGAAGATGGGTCACTCTGGGAACAAAGGAAAAGCCAAGTCAAGTTGGTGGTACCCTGGAACCCCTGCCCACTTGAGCCAGAATGGTTAGACTTGTAGTTCTTTTTTAAAAATGCATTTTATATCACTAGAATAAGTGATCCATCAGTAAAAATTTCTGTTACCACTTTTCTTCATAACTGCTAAGTTCTTTTTCTCTGTAAGAATCTGCAAACTATTTTTTATAGTTGCTGAATTTGTACGTGAAGTACTAACAGCAATAAAAAGCTAACATATATAATACTTCTAAATGCAAGGAACTCTTCCATGGGCTATAAATAAGTTAATTCATTTAAGATGGACAGAAACCCTATTGAAAACAGTTATATGAAGATATCCTTATGTAATATATCTGAAATCTCTCATGGATATTCATTATTCATTAATATACAAATAATATACAAAGCTTATACAAATCTGTTAGAAATCTACCAAGACCATCTGAAACAATAACAAACTCACTTAAACTACATGAGCTTATTAATATTCAAATTTTAGTTTAAACATATTAATTTATCAAATTAGCAAATATCAGAATGAGATAGTGACTCTTTTCAATGTCAAGTAGATAAAAATATTTTCCAGTTTCTGGTGAGAGTAGAAAGCAGTAAGTTTCTAGAAAGTAATTTGTCAATAAACATCAAGAGCTTTAAAAATGTTATATATTATAATACTTCCAAAAATTTCAGCAAAGGAGATAATCAGATTTATAACTATGTAAATGCACATTTTTCTTTTTTTTTTTTTGAGACAGAATCTCACTCTGTCACCAGGCTGGAGCGCAGTGACACGATCTCTGCTCACTGCAACCTCCACCTCCTGGGTTCAAGCAATTCTCCTGCCTCAGCCTCCTGAGTAGCTGGGACTCCAGGTGTGTACCACCATGCCCAGCTAATTTTTGTATTTTTAGTAGAGACAGGGTTTCACCATGTGGACCAGGATGGTCTTGATCTCTTGACTTCATGATCCACCTGCCTCAGCCTCCCAAAGTGCTGGGATTATAGGCGTGAGCCACCGCGCCCGGCCTGCAAGGTTGTTTATTACAATGTTAAATGTAATCCTAAACTAATTTGAAAACAAATCTAAATAGGGAAATTGACAAGTAAAATGTGCCACATTTGTTTTATAAAGTAGTAAATTAAAATTAAGTTTGCTTCTACATTTTTAGGGTTTTTAGAATAAAATATGTGTCATAAAGATGAGGAGATATTTTATATTAAGTAAGAAAGTCTCAGCTACATATAAGTGTACATCCATACACACACATTTGAAACAAAAATAAATATGTGACTCCAAATTTACTATTAACCACCTGTCAGCTGAGAGCCCACTGGAGATAAGATTAAATTTGGATTGAACTCCGAATGTCATGTCCTACATGAACTCACTGTCCTTCTCCACACATCTTCTTTTTCAGATTGTGTACACTTTCTTCTCTCACCCCTTTTGTTTACTTCTGCTCCAAATATGCCAACACAGTTTCACCTGTATTAAGTTAAACATGAAGCTTAACACTTTCCTCTCCTCAAAAAACTTGCTTTTAACATTGTGTGAGTGTATTATCTTTACCAACATCTTGAAAGACCATGGTGGAGTCATTCCATATTGTCCATAGATTTTACCCCTGCCCTTCCTATATTGCTTACATCTTCCAAAACCCCCTTTCTGAAATAACCCTTCACATATACGTTGGTTCTGTTGGCTTGAGACCTCTGGAGGTTTCAACTAGACCTTAAGAGAATTTGTTAAGGAATTCTGGGAGACAAATATTATAGTTTAGGATAGGAAACTTGATCAGTTTCCCAAACAATATGCATTTTTTCATCTATTTTATTATTAATAGTATTAAACATTTTTCTTTAAATAGTAAATACAGCCTATCTTATAAGGAAAAAATAAGATTGTCCTACTGAAACTATTTCTGATTTTGATATTGTAAGCTATTTCTCTCATTTGTCTAGACATATGTTACCTAAAATTTACATCTCTATCCTGGGGCTGCATGATCCTGGGTATATGAGAAAATGAATTCTTACCCTCTATCCACCAACATTGCAGTGCAAGTCCAAATTACTGAGCTCTCTTTGCTATACCCCAGATCCAGACACTGTCTTTCTCTCTTTCTGTAACTACGATCGAGATTGAATTATAGCATTTTTGTAGCAATGATGATAAGTTGAAACTAGCAGAAGGTAAAAGAAGAGCACCTTCATCCTCCTATCATTTGTCTTTCTCACTTCAAGATTCAGATCCCTTTAGCACCCAGCTATGATGACCTCACAATGGAATCTGCTGCTCCCTGTTCTCTCTGCCGTTGACTTCTGTCCCTTCCATGTTGCTCTCTCTTCTTATAAGAGCACAAACCTACATAAATGCTACCATGTCTGCACATGCATGCATGCACACACATCCCTAAATACAAATACTGCCTCTGGCATTTTGAAGGCTTAGGGTGGCATAGCCATGCAGCACACTATTCTAGGATGTGGGTCTCTGTAACCAGGGGAAGATAGGTAGTTCTCTATCCAAATAGCTATTGCACCAAGATGTCGACATTTGGTAAATAACAGAGATGGATTATTTTCCCTAATCCTTTATTCTTGGATTCATACTTTACTCTTAGCATCTTATCACCTCTGTCTACTTGGATGCCAGATAATGGGCCATGACAATAGTCCATTCAGGATCCTCCCTCACTGTTTTCTGAAGTGAACTTAATTTCTAACCTGATCACTCTTCTGATCCTAACCAATTTGAGAAAAATTTTTTTAAACACAAATGGACCAAATAATACACTATGTGCACAGGTTACTAGTCCTGTCTGAACTATAAAAGATTAAATAAAGGAGTAGGAATAGAGAACCCCTGGTCCGGGTATAAAACCCGTGCATACCACCTCTCCATAAGAGTGCCAGCTTCTTCACTCCATATTTAGGCTGCGATTTGCAGAAGAGACACCAGACCACCAGACATAGCACATTAACGGCTAGAAGAAAGGGTCTGAATCTCATTTTATTTAAAGAGAGAGGTAGTTGGAATGTCTCATTTGGTTTTCAGCACAACTAAAAGGGAAAGGTGGGATCTAAATAATATTCTGGGAAGAGACTATCCATACACCATTAACTAGAACTAGTCTCACAAGAGTCGTACTCAATCAAATCAGCCTCAACAATGATGTGACTGAAAAGCAGAGAAAGACCCCCCATTCTGTCACTTATCCCTTCCCCTCTCTATTCTTAGTAAGGGTGAAGAGAAATGTTAGGGAAATTTAAAAAGCAACTATATTCATATGGTGGGGAACCGTGTCTCATGTTCTGATATTTACAGCTTTCATTCCCTTTTTTCACATTTCCAGATTCTCACTACGAATCCCTACCCTAAGCCCTCTGAAAAGTCTCACTCTCTCTGGTACTCCTCCTTTTAGAATCTGGTTTTCTTTCTAAGGAATTGACGCCTCAAGGTGGTTCCCATTCCCATTATCTAACCAGTAGGAGGAAAGGAAACTCCACCCAATTCCCTGTGCAACACATACGCTGAGTGTTTAAAGTTTTGAAGTAGTATCATCTTACATCTGATGCTGAGGTCATTCAACGTTTTTAATGTAGTACATCCACCAGGAGTCATCTATGTAAAGTAAATCGGACACAGAAAGGGCACATGGCCATTAGGAGACATGCTTATTTCCCTGAGTTTGAAATAATAGATTTATAAATAAACACAGGCATGTGGATGCTGGATTGTCTGATTTTTTAAACGGATGAATATGAACAAAATAAATGCTTCATAGTGCAGGGTTTCTGGCAAGTTTTATCACAATAGATGATCGTGTTTAGACTAGACTATCTCTGTTTAGAGTAATTCTGTCAATACAAACCTGGACACCTCTAATTGTTAGTCTTTCTATACAATTGCAACTAATGTTTGCTTGTTTGACTTAGTAAATACAGTTGATGGCAACTGCCAGTGTTTCTGAGGATTTATTTATCCAGAAAGGAAGTACTTTGATTCAAAAAACCAATTTATATTTTAATTACTAACTTGGCAAACATTTGGTCAAATTGCCAGCACTATAGCAAATAATATCAATAATTTAAATTACCAGAAAGACAAGAAGTCAGGAATTTCTCAAATCACCAATTATTTCCTGGTTGTTTATTTCAATTTTACTAAAATCATTAACAAAAGTTCAAGTGCCACTGGAGCAGGCAAAAAAATTATCATTTTCTTAAATATTCTGGCATCCATCGGTGCCAACATTGTAGAGTAGAATTCAGTCTAAAAATAAAACAACGTCAGACCATTTATGTTTGCTCTAAAGTAAGCAATGAAATAAGCAAGTGGAATTAGTGCAGGTAACAGGTTTGGGTTTTGACATAACCATTAACTAATTCACATACTGTTTGATTTTCCATTAGATATCAGGTACTATGTGATGCAAAGACAGTACACAAATATATTTATGACATAGTCATTTCTCTTGAGAAGCAAATGGCCAATTGAAGGAGAAATATTCAATATAAAGGTAATTACAATACTACATGACAAGTTCGATAAAGAAAATGTGACAATAGTATTGTGAGGACATCTAGGAATCTTGGGACCTGAACTGTGAGAATCTAGGAGTGGTCAGAAAGGAAAACATTCACCTTGAATAATTAGTAGGAATAAGAGAGGAGAGAAGGAGCACATCACAAAAATAAAGAAAAGTATAATCAAAGGAAAAGGGTAAGGCACGGCATGAATTATTGCTAAGCCCTCACACCAAGCGCACTCTTCAACAAGAAGGTAAATATCTGGTAAGTAGGAAGAGTACTTTTAGCCATGTCACTATCAAAATAAAAATGAGAAAAGAATAGAGAGAGGAAGAGGAGAGGAGGAAAAGGAGTAAGAAATATTAAAGTTGTATGATTTATAGTGTATATTTTTATATCTCATTTTATTATAGAAAAATTCAGTGGGTGGGCTTTTAAAATATAACCACAAGATATAATTGATGAGGAGATATAAGCTTAGAGAAGTTAAATAATTTGTCCAAGGTCATACAGATTTTTTAAAGTGTCAGAAATAAGGCATCTATTAATCTCAAGAGAATTCCCTTCCATTTCCATAGCTGCTGCTTCACAAACATTTATCCCTTTAGCTGCAGCAAAGATGAGAAAAATGGTGTCAAATGTTCATGTCACAGAGAAGTGGCTCCACACACAAATCTTTCCATTTTCGCTTTCTCTAATGTAAATAATTTACACAAATCCAAAGAACACAAAAACAAAATCTTGAGTCAAGTAAACCTGTATGGGTAGAAACAGACTCTGCAGTGCCTGCCATTCTGTATGTGTCAGCCAGGTCCTGGCAACAGTGTAGGGTTAAGAGAATCTGGGGCCAGTTGGCCTGGGTTTGAAATCAAGCTAGTGAATTAAACACTCCATTTTCTCATCTGCAAGTGTGTTTATGTAGAGCACTATTCTTAAAGGTTTTCTGCGAAATATAAATGTGTTACCTTATTTCAAGCTCTTAGAGTCCTTGCATTTGGTAAGTACTATGTGGATTGGTTCTTTATTATTGTTTTACTTTATTTCTAAATTAATCAATATAGGAAATAACACATTCTTACAGCTAAAGATGTTGGAGTTCAGGGGTTCAGGGGAGCCCTCAGTTCCCCTGAGAGGATGTTTCTCCAGGTTCTTGGTCTATCACTCCCCAAGAATGGGAGAGGAGACCATGGTGCAGTGCACAGTAAATGCCGGACTCAGAAGTGTTTGTAGAAAGTGATTTATTTAGGTAGAGAAAGAGAAACAGGAGAAGGAGAGAGAAAGAAACAGCTAACTCTCACACGGAGTGAGAGAATCCAGACAGATGGAATCCACGAGAGGAAAGCAGCTTCCACACTGAGTGGAAGGGAACAGAGAGAGATGGAGTTTAGGAGGGGAAGGTTTCCAGGAGAGGGTGTGGAAGGGGACTCCAGAGGGGAAATCCAGGAGAGAGAAAGAGGGCTTCCATGAAGGGAGTGTTTGTGGAAGGTGACCCAAACTTGGAGTCCCAAGGGGTGTGCAAGAAGGGGACTTTTAACCTGGAAGGAACCCCTACCTTCTCCAAGACCTCTGGCCAATGAAAGGAGTTCCTTAGAACTTCTGCTTGAGTGACTGACTTTTTGATTCTTCCTGCTCCCACTAAAATTAAACAAGAGGCTGTTAAGTCTCCTGGATGGAGAGAGATGGGAGTGGGTCATGGTCCTGGGAAGTTCTTGCCATTAAAAATACGCCCTCTTGTGGACCTGGAAGAGGACACATTCCCTCAAAGAGTCCAGAGACTACAGAAAAAGCGACTATAGAAGGTTTTACTCGTGAATTGCTCATTCAATTATATCTTTTAGAGATGCCAATATGAAAAATAACTACAAGCAGACTTGCTCTGGCTCAAGAGGACTGTGCATTTTCCCCCAGAATGGCTCATCCTCAAGACACTTCTGAAGAACTTTCAGGGACCTTGAACATCAAAGATTGAAAACTGTTACTAAGACAAGACCAAGTCCTTTATTAAAAAAAAAATTTGATCATCTCATAGAAGTTAGTAAACTTGCCAAGCGTCACAGAACAAGTGAGAAGAACCTATTACCATAGTCCCCACTTATCCATGGGTTTTGCTTTCCATGGTTTCAGTTACTTTGGTCATCCACAGTCCAAAAATAGGTGAATACAGTACTAGAATTCAGGTTTCCTTGTACTCTAACATTCTCTTTCCCACAGCATTCTATGAGTGGCTACACAAACTCTGGTATAATAAAGTAGTAGTTATATATAGCAAAGGACTGATGAATGTAGATGTGTTACCACCTACAGATGGATCCTCGGCCTGTATGTTTCCCTCTACTTCTATTAAATGTGGGAATTTAGTTATTATTATTAAAGCCACATTGTAAAGATAGGCAGAAAGGTTAATCCTTTTGTGGTAAAAAGCCATTACATAAATAATATTCTTTCTGTGAATAATATTACAAAATCCGTATGTTAGAGAGTATTCAGATATTCCTCTAGCGTATTTAAAGTGCTCCATGTAGACTACCTTGCAGTCACCTTTCTGATTTCTGAAGATAACTTCTTAAGAATTGGATCATGGTCATGGTTTTGGGAACCCAGTCTTTGATTGCCTTTATAAATTTTACCTTTATAAAAATTATATATATAAATTACAAGTGTGAGCCACCATGACCTAACTCCCAAAATCCACTTTAAATGGAGGTTATTGAGAACAAAGAATAAATATTTGAGGTAATGAATATGTTATTTATCCTGATTTGATCATTACACCATGTACAGATGTATGGAAATAGCACATTCCACCCTATAGGTATGTCCAAATATTACGTATAGATTTTAAAATAAGTAAATACATGAAGTTAAGTGATAGAGGCTGGCTTAGCAAAGGCTGCCTTTGAGGCCCTTCTGGGCCTCAGAGGAGGGAAAGTAGGACACACGCCTTTCTCTGCTTTTATGTGTGATTGCTTTCAGAACCACACACATTATGTCTACCAATAGTATAGAGCTAAAAAAAGTTTTAGTGAGGAATTCATTTTTTAGCGATGCTAATTCTGTTTCAAGGATCAAATCACTATGATTTTTCAGTAGAATCATAAAAGAAGAAACTCTCCACTGTAATACAAGCACAGTGTACATTACAAAGATAATTTTTTTATTTTTGTTACTAACAAAGGTGTAAACCAAGTCAAGATCTGATAGAAATTTGCTTTACCACATAATCTGTAGGGCGATAACCCTTTTATCATTCCTATGTTTAATATTCAGTATATTGGATCACACTTATTTTCTTCTCTCGTTGCTACAGCTCGATATTTTCTAGTTGTTTCTCTGTTCTTAAAAAATGACTTTGTCTAGTGACTATGAATGTCAACATAGTTTTTTCTTGGTTACAAGTAGAGACATTGTGTTCTTTTTCTGTTTGTTTCAGCACTTTGCAGGGAAATCTAACTGTTAAAAGCAAGAAAACCTATCAAATTTTCAACTCATAGAGGAGGAGTTAGCAATACTTAAAAAATAGAAGTACTTCAAAAATTATAAAAATTCCTGAATTATATTCTTTGTACACAGCAGAGCTGAATGGCTCTTCTTGAACAATAGGTTGACCTATGTGTTCTAGTCCCCATTTGTAAAGCTATCAGAAACATATAAATGTGTTTTGTTTTCTATTGATTTGTTCTTCTTATCAAGAAAAGATTTATGCCTTGTTTTCTAAACAGCCTTGAAATACAAAGTGCTTTTTTGTTCCAGATGTTTCAATAGCACCTTATGTGAACCAAATGTCTCGGTTTCTTTAAGCTCACCACTAATGTCAGTGCATTTGGATGTCTTTCTGTTTAATTTGTTTAATTTCCATTAAAGACATTAAACAAATTAACATACATCCATAAGCCAGAGACTTTAAAAAACATTAGTCCAAACCTTAAGAAACTACAAACAGTCAGGCAGCTCTTGATATATAAACTGCTTCTGCACTGTCTCCCAGGAGTTACTAGTGAACTGTGTGGAAGGTTGAATGTCCTATTTTGAAAATGTTTTTATAGTGTTTATTATCTATGAAAACATGAAAAAGTTAAATAAACATCTTTATAATTGGGCTTTATCAGAGTATACTAGGAAAACACTGATGTTCCAATTTGGGATGCCAACCACATTTTCCTTCCCTGGTGTACCCTCAGCTATCCCCAATTTGGGATGCCAACCACATTCCCTTCCTATATTCAATTTTTATAGTAAAAACTTTCACAGCAGAAATAAAAATTGCAAGTTTCCAGCTCCAGCAGGCTGCCAAACAAGTAAAGAGTTCATTGAATTCTTAGCCAAAACAGAGAAAAGATCTGTAGCCAGTGTTCCAAGTTGAAGCACAGAAAGTAAAGGAGAGTTTCTGGGCTGCAGAAAGGTGACTGGCCCAGTGAAAACATGTAGGTAAGTAGATAGATTAGATAGATAATAGATAGATAGATAGATAGATAGATAGATAGATAGATAGATGATAGGTAGATAGATGATAGATAGGTAGATGATAGATAGGTAGATAGATGATAGATAGATAGGTAGATAATATGCTGCAATGACTTTTTGACCACTATGTATGAAAGTGGCTCCATAAAATGAAAATGGAGCTAAAACATTCCTATCACATAGTGATGTCATAGCCCTCATGATGTCATGGTGCTACCATTTTTATCATGTGTTTGTGATTATGCTGGTGTAAACAAACCTACTGCACTGCGAGTTGTATAAAAGAACAGCATATACAATCATATATAGTACATAATAATAATAATAATAATAAATGACTATGTTACTGATTCATGTATTTTCTATACTATACTTTTTTATTTTAGAGTGTACTCCTTCTACTTATCCTGTAATCCCAGCAATTTTGGAGACCGAGGCAGGTGGATCTCTTGAGGTCAGGAGTTCAAGAACAGCCTAGCCAACATGGTGAAACCCTGTCTGTACTAAAAATACAAAGTAACAGGGCTTGGTGGCATGCACCTGTGATCCCAGCTACTCAGGCTAACACAGGAGAATCACTTGAATCCAGGAGGTGGAGGTTGCAGTGAGCCAAGATTGCACCACTGCACTGTAGCTTGGGTGACAGAGCAAGACTCTGTCCCCGAAAAAAAAAAAAACAGCCTCAGGCTGGCCTTTCAGGAGGTATTTCAGAAGAAAAGCATTGCCATCATAGTTGGCAGCTCTATGCATGCCATTGCCCTTAAAGATTTTTTTTAACAGACAAGGTATGAAGGTGAGACACTGATATTGACCACCCTGACCCTGTGTAGGCCTAGGCTAATGTGTGTGTCTGTATCTTCAGTCTTATGAAAAACGTTTAAAAAGTTAAAAAAAGATTAAAAATACTTAAAATAGAAAAGCTTATCAAATAAGGATATAAAGAAAATATTTTTGTGCAGATAAGCTTAGTACTATTACAGAAGAGTCAAAAAGTTTCAAAATTAAGAAGTTGACAAAGTAAAAATGTCCTTGTAAGCTAAGATTAATTTGTTATTGAATAAAAAATAATTTTTAAAATAGATATAATGTAGACTAAGTGTACTGGGTTTATAAAATCGACATTACTATACATATTATCTATGTATAATAATGTCCTTAGCCTTCACTTTCAATTACCACTCACTCATCCAGAGCGAGTTCCAGTCCTGCAAACTCCACTGATGTTAAGTGCACTATACAGATATACCAAGTGTCACCTTTCATACCACATTTTTACTGTATCTTTTCCATGTTTAGACATGTTTAGTTACACAAGCACTTATCAGTATGTTACAATAGCCAACACTATTTAGTATGGTCATGTGCTGTATAGGTTTATGGTCTAGAAGCAGTAGTCTATATCACATAGCCTAGGTGATCAGGGGGCTATACCATCTAAATTTGTGCAAAGTATACTCTATAATGTTCACAAAATGACAAAATTGCCTTAAAATGCATTTCTCAGAATGTGTTCCCATTGTTAAGCAACACAACTATGTGTATATAATACACGTACATATATTTAAAGAGAGAGAATGTGTCAGAGTTGTTCAGAGAAATAATCAATAGAATGTATGTCTATACAGAAAGAAATTTATTATAAGGAATTGACTCATATGATTATGGAGGCTGACAAGTCCCCAGATCTGCTGGGTGAGTTGGAAAGCCAGAAACCAACGAGTGCCTATGACTTAGTTTCTGTCCAAAGCAAGAAATAAGCTGATATCCCACTTTGAAGGCCTTCAGGTTAGAAGAATTCTCTGTTAGTAGGTAGAACTTATGCCATGTTGTTCTATTTAGGACTTTAACTGATTGAATGAGGCCCGCCCCCATTAGGGAGAGCAGTCTGCTCTACTAAGTCTGCCAATTGAAATATTAAACACTCGGAATTATATTTGACTAAATACACGGACGGCCCATGGCCCAGACAAGTTGACACAGAAAACTAATGATACAATGTAAAAAAAAAATTTACAGATTAGAAGTAGAGGATCTTAGTGCATCCTTTTTCTCTTTTTGAGGATATCTCTGTCTATGGAGGGTGGTCGTTGTGGTAGCTGTATTTTTTCTTCATCAATGCTTACCACAGTGACATGCAGGGCTGGGTGTGGATACAGCGGTTGAGAGAGTGTAGAATGACAAAAGCAGGGTTTGCCACAATTCTGGTGACTAAACTTTAGCTCTTTAAGAAGTATAAAACTTACGTATTCTCAGGCTGATGATCTTTCTTGTTGAATTACATAAAGAGAGCAAAGTTTGGAGGCAGATACTTTTATTGTATTTTTTTCCCCAAGTGATCCTGGTAATGAAAATATTACAGTTATAGGCAAGCAAACATTTAAACTGAAAACAGGCATATGGGAAAGACCTCTACTTATTCCACCCCATGAGAGATTACTACTTATTCCCAAAACTATGATCAACATGAAATATGGGATTCGAGAGACACTTCCAATATAATTAGCGGTGCTCACAAAAGAATCACAACCTCCAAAAGAGAGAAACATAGATAATGATCATGAAGCCATCATTTCTGTTGATCTCTCATATGTCCAAAAAGATCCTAATGTAATTTTGAAGGCATTGTTCCACAGTGCCATAGTATCTCTTTTCAGGAGCCTTGAAATATCAATTTCTAAAATGTTGAACACCCAAAGAACTGCATTAGCAGAAGTAGCAGAGTCCAGACCAGGGTTTGGCAAACCACTGCTAGTAGGCTAGCCAGCTGTTTCTGTAAATGAAGTTTTACTGGAACAGAAACATGCTTCCTTTCTTATACCAGGTATGCAACTTTCTCACGAAGACAACGGTTGGGTCGTTGCTATACAATCCATATGGCCAACAAAGTAAAAAATATTCACTCTCTGAGCCTTAACAGGAAATGTGTTAGGGATGCAAATTATTGAACAAGTAATTTTTGAATGGTTACTATAAACTAGGGGCTAGAGATACAGAAATGGGGAAACAAAATGACAAAGATCCTTGATCTTTTATAGCTTACCTTCCATGGTCAGCTGATAGCTATCATTCCAAAAGTTCAACATGCCTCAACCTCCCTTTTTGTTCAGCTTTATTGAGATATAATTGACAAGTAGTAATTATGTATATCTAAGATCTACAACTTGACGTTTTGATAAACATATACACTATGAAATGATCCCGCAATCAAGTGAATTAACATATCCATCACTTGTGTGGTTACTGTGTCTATGTATGTGTGTGTGTGTGTATGTGTGTGGTGAGAACACTTCAGATCTAAGCATATTTCAAGTATATAATACTGTATTGTTAACTACAGTCACCACTCTGTACATGAGATCTCAAGAGCTGATTCATCTTGCACAACTGAAAGTTTGTACTCTTCGATCAACAGCTCCCCACCTCCCCTTCTTCCACTCTTAGCGACCATTCTTCTACTCTGTTTCTGTCCTTCCCCCTTTTAAAAACATTTCAGTGATTTTAGTGTTGCTCTTGGAAACACAAACTTTTCCATCAGGCTGGGTGCAGTGGCTCATGCCTGTAATCCCAGGACTTTGGGAGGCGGAGGAGAGTGGATCACCTGAGATCAGGAGTTTGAGACCACCGTGGCCAACATGGCGAAACCATGTCTCTACCAAAAATAGAAAAATTAGCCGGGCAGGCTGGGAGGCCCCTGTACTCCAGCTGTTTCGGAAGCTCAGACAGGAGAATTGCTTGAACCCGGGAGGTAGAGGTTGCAGTGAGCCAAGATCACGCCACTGCACTCCAGTCTGGGTGACAGAATTAGGCTCCATCTCCAAAAAAAAAAAAAAATTAAAAACCTTCCCATTATGTGTTTTATTCCTTCTGTGAATTCATTACTACGTATGGAATCTTGTCAGACTTGAAAGCCTACAGTAGCGTTTTCTGAGACATTTCTCTCTTTGTTAGGAAAGGGGAGATTAAATCAGAGGTGTGACGTCAGCTTTATAACGAAAAAGACTTGTGCGCCACCTCGAGGCCGAACTGGGAGTCGGGATTGTTTCGTCCTCCATTGTTGACAGGGGAAATAATAGTGCTCAAAGGCCTGAAATGGAAGCTAATGGTCATACCCACTGCACTGTATGAGGACCATATAAGAGGATGTGCAAAAATTATGAAGCCCATCGACGGGTACAAGGCAAAAGAAGCAACAAGTATTTGTCTTAAAAATGTCAAACTATGCATTGTATTCAGATATAGTTAAACCTAAGATAAATTCAGTCTTCTTTTCTGGCTTATCAAGATGCAAACTTCGCTGTATTATTCAGCTCCCCCAACATTTTGCTGTCTGATTGTGTCTGTTTCACTCTCCACTAGGAAACTCTGAGCTGTTTGGCGGTATCAGTTCTTCTTCATATATAAAACCTCTCTGGTTTTTAAAACAGTATTTGTGATGAAAACAGCACTCAAATCTTTTTTGAACCAAACTGAATAAACAGCGGCATTCCTGAAAAGGTGACTAACAGATGCTTAACTGACTAGATATTTTTAAGCATTTCCAAATGCTATCAAATCCTAATTTATTGAAAGAATAGGATTTTTTTAAGAAAGATGCTATAAAAATGTTTTTATAAATCAAAAGTCTAGTTTTGTGTGCTACATGTCTGCCCATTGGAAATAGCGTGTTGTCATTTGGAAATCCTGAGAGTCTTACAGATCTTAACCATCGCAATTATGTTATTTGTCTTGCAATGTTTATGCAATCAGTGATATAGTTGGTTTTGCACAACTTAGAGAAGCACATCTTTGTCATAGTTTTTCAGTAAAGAAAGATTTTCACTAAAGAAAGTAGCATGCCCCAAAGACTGTGGAGGCTGTACTTCTTTCTTTCAGGTTAATGTGACCCATTAATATATTTCAGAGTATCTGGTGCATTTAAAATTGGTTTATTAAATTCTATGCAGAGACAAAAAATCTTCCGAAGTGTCATAATCCATTTTAAGGGAAAATTCTGAAAATTAGAACAAGGGAGCCCCCTTGTGGACTGACTTTAATGCCATGTACAATAAACTATCAGTTAAATCAATGATTTCACCAATATTTATGAAATTAACTCAATAGTGACTAAAATAGCAATATAGTTGACCATTGAATAATCAGGGATTGGGGCGGAACGCTTATGCAGAAAAAAATCTGTATATATCTTTTGGGTTCCTCAAAACTTAGAATTAGTAGCCTAGTGTTGACCAGAAGATTTATTGACAACACAGTCAATTTTACAAATGAACTAGTATCTACATATATTTTATGCATCCATGACATACCTAACTTTCTCTTATTTTTCTGACTTTTTAGGTTATGCAGTTCATCTGTGAGTTTTCTCAAAATGTCACAAATCTCCCCCAAATTTCCAATATATTTATTTTTAAAACTGCATATAAGTGGACCTATGCTGATCAAACCCATGTTATTCAAGGGTAATTTATTTTCAGATAAACTTTATCAGAAATGAATTACAAATTACATTTTATTTGTCATATATTTATATGAGTATACTCAATATAATGCAAAGTAATTCCTAAAACCAGCACTGTCTGGATGAATCCTGAGCTTGGAAAAAACAAACTCTCCTAGCCTTAAGTGATTACTCCAATAAAACAACCCAAAGGATTGATTCCAGAATCAATGGCTGCTCATTCAAGAACTCAGAATCATAGTTGGGATTGGAAATCAAATACGTTTCTTTGCAGATACTGAATTTAGGCAAAGGTAGGTGAATTTATGGATGACTATAGTTTGTTTTTTTAAAAAAGTTATTTAAAAATGCAACTGCTTGTATTTCTAACCAGAAACCTGCTCTAAAGGATACATAAAAGTATATTCTGTTATCTTAGTAAAACTTTTCTAGTCTGGAAAGTTCAAAAACAAGGAAAAGTATAACTAGATTTATGAGCAGTGACATAGAAACAAATCATTTCCTTTAGGCTAAGCTCCTCTATCTCACATCTCAGCTGCAGATCTTAAAAGCAAACTTCTTTTAAAAGTCTGGTTTTATATTTCCCCATCTATCTTTCTTCGCCATGTGCTATGGTTGGACTAGAGAATAAAAATCGGTAAAAGTAAATAGTTACAAAAATTGTAGTTATTAAGTTATTAATTTTGTACATTTTAAGTACCAGTAAAAAGTCATTTTTTAATTTTTTAATATTTATTTTTTGAGACAGGGCTTGCTCTATTGCCCAGGCTGGTGTGCAGTGGTACAATCTCAACTCACTGCAGCCTCGAGCTCCTGAGGCTTAAGCAATCCTCCCACCTCGGCCTCTTGAGTAGCTGGGACCACAGATGTCTGCAACCAGGATCAGCTAATTTTCGCATTTTTTGTAGAGCCCAAGTCTCGCCATGTTACCCAGGCTGGTCTTGAACTCCTGGGCTCAAACGATCTGCCCACCTCAGCCTTCCAAAATGCTAGGATTACAGGTATAAGTTACTTCTTCCAGCTAGTAAACAATCTTTATACACAATTTTAAAAAGAGGCCTGCATGCTCTAGTAATACTTCATAAATTTATTGAATTCTTATTGCATTGGAAAATTGTCCAGATGTTAGTGGGTAAAATAGAATATGTGATTTACTCCATTTGAATGCAACTCCTATTACAAACTTCCTTTGATGTTTTATTTCCTCAGTAAACTGCACTAGTTTTCTGTGGGGTGTTATTTGAAACTTGTGATTAACATATAATAATTGCACATATTTATGGTATTCTAGCTATTTTGAAATGTACAATACATTATTGTTAATGCCAGTTATTTTACTATGCAATAGAACACCAGAATTTATTTTTCTTAACTAACTGTAACTTTGTACAGTCTTTCACTATCTCACCTTCCCTTGCCTTTCCTCTTGTGTTAACCATGATTCTACTCTATTCTTCTGTGAGAACAGCTGTTTAGATGCCACATATGAATGAGATCATGCAATTTTTGTCCTCCCGTACCTGGCTTATTTCACTTAATATGATGTCTCCCAAGTTTCTGCATGTTGCTGCAAATGACAAGATTTCATTTTTTGTATGGATGAATAGTACTCTACTGTGTATATATACCATATTTTCTTTATGCATTTATTCAATGATGGACATGTAGGTTGATTTCATATCATGGCCATTATGAATAGTACTGTAACAAACATGAATATAGATATCTTATTGACAAACTGACTTATTTAATTAAGATGAATAGCCAGTAATGGGGTTGCTGGATCACATAGTAGTTCTATTTTTCTTTTGAGTTTTTGAACGTGGCTGTACTAATTTACATTCCTACCAGCAGTGTGTAAGGGTTCCTTTTTCTCCAGATCCTCGCTAACATTTACGTACCTCTTGATTTTTTGATAGTAGCCATTCTGACTGCAGCAAGGAGATATCTTATGGTACTTTTGATTTGCATTTTGCTAATAATTAATGATGTTGAGAACTTTTTCATATACCTCTTGGCCATTTATCTGTCTTCTTTTTTGGAAGGATTAATATTGTTTAAAACGTTCATACTATCCAAAGTAATCTGCTGATTCAATGCAATCCCTATCTAAATACCAATGCTATTCTTCACAGACATCAAAAAAATTTCTAAAACTCATATGGAACCACAAAAGCCCATGGATAGACAAAGAAATCTTGAGGAAAAAGAACAAAGGTGGTGGCATAATACTTGTGATTTTTAAATATACTACAAAGTTTTAGTAAGCAAAATAGCATGCTACTGGCATAAAAAATAGACACACAGGCCAGTGGAACGAAACAGGAAATGCAGAAATAAACCCATGCATCTACAACCAACACATATTTGACAAGTGTGCCAAGTACACACAATGCAGAAAGGGTAACTTGTTCAAAAAATGGAGCTGAGGCAACCAGACACACAAAGACAGAACAATACAACTAGGCTCTGTTCTACCGCCTACCATGTGCAAAAAGTAACTCATCATGGATGGAAGAATTAAATGTAGAACCCCAAGCTATGAAACTGCTAGATGAAATCATGGGGAACAGCTCCATGACATTAGCCTAGACAAGGATTTTTTTTTTTTTTTGATAAAAGTACAGGCAACCAAAGCAAATATAGATAAATTACATTACATCAAATGAAAAAGCTCTTGCATGGTAAGCGAAACAACAGAGAAAGAGACAACCTGGGAGAATATTTTTTGCAAACTGCATCTGATAAAGGTTTAATATCCAAAACATATAAGGAACTCAAACAGCTCAACAACAAAAGAACTAATAACCCAATTTTAAAATGGGCAATCGTTGCCTGTGTTTTTTTACAGGTACAAAAATATGCTGTTTACAGCCACATGAATCCTCTGTGTACTACAATATTGTTGTAATTTATTTCTGTGGTTAATTGATTTCTTTTTTGAGAAAAATGTTTCCATGAGGGGCAGGAGATAATATAATAGTGACAGAGTGACAGCTAAATTGTTCTGCATATGCAATTAATCTAAATTCAGTAGTTTGAAAGCAGTTTGAGGCACTGGGAGATATGAGCAGAGTACTGAGGGCTAGGGAGTAGATGAAGTGGGTAGCAGATAGGAGGACGTGCCCCTTGATATAAAATTCCTGGCTGTGGGGATGGATGGCCCACTACTTTCACACACAATGGTGTCTAATTTTATTGGCTATTTTTATTGTGTGATGGGCCACTGTTCCCAGCCCTAAAAAAGCCCCTGCAAAAGTTACCAAATTAAAAATGTTTTCTGGGAATGTTGTATTGAAGAAAGCATAGAAAATGAGCTGTAATATGTGGCTAAAGCAGTTCAGGGCAGAAAAGGATTCAGCAATGGAAAGGGCAATGTGACAGACCAAGAACCCAAAAGCAGTCAGAAATCCAGTCCAGAAATGACTATCAGAACGTAAGCCATCAAGAATTCAAAGAAACTGTGGGGACTACACCTACTTCCTATAACACATGGATACTTGGGCAGGATAATCTCAGATGATAATTGCATTCCACAATTATTGCAAATTCCTATATACTAGACTTGCTACAGCCTTATTATTTATTTCCCTACACTTCTAATTCCTTACAAAGCAGACATTATTTTAACTCACTACTTAAAATGTGTCCATGGCTTAAAATGACTCTTGAGACAAAGCCTCTGATTACACCTCTACCTCCTTCACAACGGTGTCTCTGTAGTCTAGTCACTTTAACCTCTCCAGATCTCTACTGTGAGAATTCCTTCACACCTCAGAACCATGGTCTGTGCTATTATTCTAATATTATCAGTTTTTTTTACCTGATTTTTTAAGCCTTTTCCTTACACATCTCAGCTTTCTTCCCAAATAACAGGAAGTTTACTAAGTGCAAGGCGTGTATTCCATAATTGGACAAGTTTTCAGTAATGTATCCATTTATTCCATGTGTCTCTGGACCGTTAGAGGATAAATTTATTTTATGCATGCTCTCTCTCATTTTCTTTCTTGTTTTCTTTCTTTCATTTTTTTATTTGAGACAGAATCTCGCTTTGTTACCAAGACTGGAATACAGTGGTATGATCATGGGTCACTGCAGTCTTGACCTCATGGGGTCAAGCGATCCCTGGCATCATACCCAGCTAATTTTTTTCCCAACTTTTTGTAGAGACTGGGATCTCTCTATTTTATACAAGCTAGTCTTAAACTTCTGGGCTCAAGCGATCCTCCCACCTGAGCCTCCCAAAGTGCTGGTATTACAGATTTGAGCCACCATGCCCAGCTATCTCTTCTCTCTCAGTTTAACAAAATGAACAGAAGAGAAAAAAATAAACCTTCTGAAGGACTATCACTTACCATGTTTTTCTGGTGCTGCCACACCTTCTATATCTGCCTAGGAAAAAATATCACAGATGTCTTCACCTTACTGAGTGTTCCCTGTGAGATTGTCTTTCTTCCTCTGCATCCACCACCCGGGGTCCCAGGAGGCAGTAGTTTGTTCAGAAGCCCCATTTCATGAAGCTGATTCAATCTACCTTGAATTGATAGATTGCCTTCCTTTAAACAATTTTCAAGACTAATTCCATCATGCCTTTTGGCCCTGCATAGCTAATTTCCAGAAGCCCAAAATTCCCATCTGTTGTATTTTACCACATTACTCTTCTGTGTATTTCTAACCTGAGCTCTGTAAAGCTTTTCCACAGTTTCCTCTGAAACTCCTGTGGAATCACCAAGTCCCTATAATTTTCCTTCAAACATGTTTTAGCTTAACTGAAACCTAGCTCCCAAGAAAATACCATTTCCTTGCGGCCCTCTTGGGAGGAGCTGTTTATACATGTACCCAAAATTGAGTTATGGCTTTAAGGATATATTAAGTAAGCATTACAATGAAATGGAGGGTATTGATTAGTATTGCCTCCAGGTGTCTTAATTATTTTCAGCATCTCTGATTTTTTAATGCCCCAAACACCAAATAAAATCAATGTGGACCCATAGTTGTTCTTTTTATTCCCCCTCAGATTCCTATGGTATGAAAAGGGAAGAAAAGGATAGACGTTAAATGCCTCCCAGTCAATAATACAATCTCTTAGTTTCTCTTCTACTCCACAATTATTTCTAAATTGAGTAGTGTTTTTGGTGAGGTCTGGCATCTAGATGATGATGAATTTTTAGAGTAATATGTTTTCGTTCTCCAGTGGATAAAATTCAAGCAATAACATCAATAATTCCCCTTTTGGCAGACTGCAGAAGAATAGCTTCCTTCACATTGGCACCAACTATACAAAATAAGCCGTGGTTTCCACTTCAGATATAAAAAGGACACACTTATACGGAGCACCAAGCCCAATAATAGCAAAATGTCAGAAGATTTAAAACCTGAGAAATTTAAGCAGCTAGCCATCAT
This sequence comes from Cheracebus regulus, assembly GCA_963574635.1. NCBI lineage: Eukaryota > Metazoa > Chordata > Mammalia > Primates > Pitheciidae > Cheracebus > Cheracebus regulus. The sequence continues at coordinate 29,885 of CAUYQU010081471.1, forward strand.
TCAGAAGAAGAGTAAAATATACATGAAAACCAAAGAGGGATTACTAAAGAAATGAAATAATTACAAAACATACCTAGAGCAGCTGTCAGCACAGAGAATGACAGGTTAGCATGAAAGTTAGTTTGAAAACTGTAACTTTGAGTAGATAGTTAGATAATATGAAATACCTACAATCTTCAAATTTGTTTAACTTCTGTGTCACCTGTCCTTAACTGAAAACTGGTTTCTGAGCAAATACTATTTCCCTGCAGCCCCCTGAGGTGGAAGCTAGACTTTCTTCCTACCTCTGTGTGCCAGACTTTGAAAGTAGAGCTACCATCATGCTTGGGTTATTGTGACTTCCAGTCTTTCTCTTTGTCCTTTAAATCAGTGGACTCCAACCTTCTTGGCACCAGGGACCAATTTCATGAAAGACAATTTTCCATAGACTGATGGGGGAGAGTTGGTGGGGAATGTTTTCAGGATGAAACTGTTCCACCTCAGATCATCAGGCATTAGTTGCATTCTTACAGGGACACCCAACCTATATCCCTCACATGCGCAGTTCATAATAGGGTTCCAGCCCTTATGAGAATCGAATGCCACTGCTGATTTAACAGTAGGCCGAGTTCAGGCAGCAATGCGCTCTGTCAGGCTGCTCGCTTTCTGCTGTGCGGACCTGTTCCTAACAGGCCCAAGGGTTGGGGACTCCTGCTTTAAATTATACCTTGTCTTAAAGGACTTACTGTGGCTATAGCTCCCTGGAGTAATAATTAACTGACCTCCCAGTAATTCCTCTCCATTTAATTCCTCTTCATTCCTTTCTTTCTACCCATACTCATATCATCATGCTTGATAATATGAACCCTTGTGAAAAATTCAACAAATAATAACATCCAACACTTTTATAGTGCTTATAGACACAGTTCTAAGAAGTTTATGTAGATAAACTCATTTGACTGTTACAGAAACCTTATACAGTAGGAACTGTGGTCTCCATTATGCAAACAAAAGAACTGAGACACAGAGACATTCAGCAACTCACTTGGTTACTTCAATAATAAGAAAAGGCAGGATTTGAACCCAAGGATCTGGCTCCAGAATTTGTGCACTTAGCCATTAACATCCAGTTGATGGCCACGGCTATTACTATTTGAATATAGTTGTCTTATACTTGCATACTTAGTCCCTCTGGGCAAAATAACATTTCCTTTTCCTATACCCTGCAAATTTAAGAATCCTCATATTTTGATTATTTCCATTTTTGATACTCAGTGCTTTCAATCTCCAAAAAACAGACTGTGCTATTGTCAGTGTGACAGAATCAAAGCAAACTGGAGTAAGGCAAATTTCTCTGTGAATATGGACACTAACAATTACATTTTTACATAGCCTTAGCTTACAAGAAATTTTAACATCCATAATGAAATAAATGTAGGAATGCAAAATACAGATTGCATTAAAGTTAATATACCAAATTTGAGCTGTAGCTGCCTAAATATTTGTTTAAGCTATGTCATAAATTGGTCTATGTGACTTTTACCATCCAGAATAAAGAGGTAATCAAAATATGCTACATGATTCACAGGTTCATAAGATTAAAGCAACTCATTTTCTCAGGGGAGGCCCAACCTTCAGCGAAAATGAGATGAGAAAGATGTTTCCCCAATGGTTCCAATTAAGAAAACACTCTGAAAATCATAAACAACCACCTCAACAGCAAACATGCACAAGCAAAGCACAGAGATTCATAGAGATAGTTCCTTAAAATATCCCCCAAAATATGGGGCGATGGGCTTGCACCAATGGGCAAATAAATAAAGTTCTCTAAGGGAATAATACAATGTAGTCTTTGTAAATGCTTTGGTTAATTAAATTGGTTTTATTAATTAAATGTATTTACAATTCTCAGGTCACAGCAAAACTACTGCTCATTTTTTAAATTCAATAGACCCTAGATATATTTCTTTCTCCATATATTCATTTCTGAAATCTACATTTTGGGTGTTACATGAAAGACTAGAAATGATTACTTCCAATTTTCAGAAAAGGAATAATTTTTCTGAGTTAGATAATGATTCTGTTTTATTAAACAGTGATGAAAATAAGGGAGTTAAAATCAGAGTCCTATGTTTAAATAACAGTGCACTAAGTTATAATTAAGATACTGGTCAGAGACCACACTGCCTGTATTTCAACTCAAACTCTGACTCTTAATAGCTGAGTGACTTTGGGCAGGTTTTCTTCTCCCTGTCCCAATTTCCCCATTTACAAAACTGGGATAATATTAGTACATGACTTACATGGGAGTAGTAAGAATTAAATGAGTTATTATATGTAAGGCACTTAGTATACTAACTAGCAGAGGGAAAACTCAGTCAATATCAGTTTGTGATGATAATGATGATAATTTTCATGGACAAGTTACCTTGTTTTCTAAATTTTCCCATTTTCTCATTAGTATATGGAGATAATATTACATACAGACTTTTTAAAAATAAAAATGATAATAAATTACAATATAAAAGATAGCATATTAAAAGTATATAGTTCACTCCCTGGTACATAATAAGCTACTATTACTGTTATTGTTATTCACTTTTCAACAAACTTTAGTGTACAGCTACTATTAACAAAGCATTTTGCTAGTTCTAGAGCAAAGCAGGACATGAATCTTGGAGGATATTTTCTCCAACTTATTTGAGATAAGCAGGCCTGGCAGAATTCTAGCAGCATGTAAAATGTTGGACGCTGGAAATAAACAGCTGGGCTTTGCTTCATATCTGGTCCTCAGGTGATTGCAGCTCAGAGTAAGGAAATATAACATGGTCCTTCCCTCGGGTGTGGAGGCAGCTTTACTCTAGGAGTCCAGTTGACTGGCTATACTGAGCCTGCACAGAATGGTCTGGTCAGCCCACTATCCATTCTGATGGGATCAGGGCTCCAGGTAGGTTCCAATGGAGGAAGCGGAGGGGTGAGTGGGGCAGGGTTCTTTTCTACCAGAACAAGCCATCTGAACAAAGCAGAGTCCTCTCGGAGTTGCCTCTGACTGAGTGGCTGGATGATCCAGAACTACTGTTGACCACATTGACCCAGATTTTAAATGTCATCTGAGGCTCATTTGTGAAACATGAATGAGTTTAAAAGCAACTAAGTATAGGGTATTGGCACATGCATGTATGTATTTGTGTGTGCCTGTGTGTCCATGTACTGTTTTAAATGAAGTGCAGTTGGGAAGAGAATCTGGAGACAAGGGAGGTAGTCTCTGGTGTCAGATCCTTCTTATATGCCATGCAGAAGAAATCAGTCTAAGGATGTAGCCTCTTGTTCCCAAGAATGACTGTTTGGAATCATCAGGGCATACTAATGTTAAAATGACTATGGCCAGGCTCTAACAGTAAAGATTCATACTGAATAGGCTTAGGAAGGGGCTTGGACATCAATAATTTTTTGTTTGGTTTTGTTTTCCACATCTAGTATGTGGCCAGTGTTGAAAATCAATACTTCAGGCAACCAGATGCTGCATAAAGATAATAATTAGGCAGTAACATGATCTGATTTGCCTTTTAGAAAGATCTGTCACCAGTGTAGATCAGAAGGGGTACAGTTGAACACAGCAGAATACAATTTATTAGAAAAACAACTTGTTAGAAAACAATCTAAAACCGACAACCAGAAAACAGTTAATTGAGAGGAAATACACCTCCCACTCCATCTCTGCGTTATTCATTATTGACTGGATAAATTTAATTGCTCACATGTCAAAGAAGAGAGTTTATTTGTGTTTTGAATTATGTGACTCCTAAGGTATCAACTCACTATGATACACAGTGAATTTTAGTTCCTAGAATAAATAGATGTGTGTTTCCTGTTGAACATTAGATGCTACATGTGCATTATTATGTAGTTAGATTTCCACATAATATATGAAATTATATTTACAACTTTTTGAAACTGTTTATATGTTTATTAATGAATGACAGGAAATAATTTTTTTAAATCTCAAGTAGCAAGAAGGATACCTGATTAGATGCAACATTAACATGTTGATATTGTCTGATTTATGGTATATTGAAAGGGTTAGGGAATTACATGGTGAGAAGGTTCCAGCACTAGATTAATTATAGGAAGGTATTATTTAACATACCCATTATTGAAAGCCATACCTAATTTGACACATAAATTAAGTATATACTTATTAACGTTTGGAAAGGACATCTTTTCTTAACTTTTATTCCCTCCTGACCTAGCATTAAGAACTGAACATTTATCATTCATTCATTCATTTGAATGATAGAGCTCTTCCAATTTAAATTGAATAAAATGTCAAAAAAGGACCATGTTAAATACTAAAATGCTATTATTATCTGATTATGTATAAAATTACAACTAAAAGCAAGTAGGTCACTTTATGGATTACATATTCAAGAGATAAATTTAAATGCACAAAGGGAAAGGTTAGAGAGGGCTATTAAAATAAATAATAAATAATAACAGGGAACATCTTGAGAGCAGAGAGAAAGGTGAGGAGGCTGAAAGAGAAAGGGAAATTGAAACTGAATTAAGATGGTTCTAAAACCAAATGAGAGTTGTAAAGTTTTAGAACTAGAAAAAGACATTAGGGATTATCTACACAATTAGTACAATTAGTGGGAATCAGCAGCTGTAAGAAGGACTTACAGTCTTCTCCATCCAAATTCAAAGGTTTTTCTACTACTTGTTGCTGCCTTTCCTACATAAAGTATTTTTTCTTGAAATATAAGAACTCTCTCTCCCCTGGCCCCTGGCTTGTTTAAGGTCAATATTGGTTATTAAGCTTTGAATTTTAGCAGAAAAAATTTTAAGGGCTTCTCTGTCAAATAGATTCAAGCCCAAAGGCAAAAATGTGATAATCCAGTCTGTGTAATAGGAAAAGCTATTCTACCTCAAGATTTCCATGTTTGCCTATAAAGTAGGCGTTCCCTCCCTTCAGAATTATAGGGTGCTATTGAGAAGGAGCTTCTGTTTCCAGAGCGTCTTACCTCTGGCTGCACCTAACTGCTACCATTTAAGATGTGCTTAAAAATACCAAAGTTGGTGATGTTCCCAAATATTCTGACTTAAGTGTTTGAACCATGGTTGAAAACCATTGCATGGGTGCACTTGAGAGAACAGATCAATAAGTTCCTCCGTCTTTCACCTGCATTCAGTCTTCTCTTCCTATCCTGGGCTGAGTGATCAAAATCAGCTCTGAACTATCTGAAGAGTCTGATAAGGCTTCACAGGATCCTCCCAAGGCCTAGATTTAGAGGGATGTGCTAGAAAACATTTTGCCACAAATCAAAGAATGACATCAAATTTATTTACACTTTTGGTGTGATTCATTTGTAATTTATCAGTTGATTTAGGACCCATTGGAAGGAAAATGGAGTAGTCAATGATTGTCTTTAAAGCCCACTTGTTAAGGTCTAAGACATAAGAGAAAAACTATTTTGCATAATTGCTAAATAAGACATCATTGTGTTTAACAATAGTTCATATTAAGTTTGTACATCTAAGTCAAATGTAAATGGGATTTCAGCCAGAAATAAGAATATAATCTTTATCTTATGTCAGACTTATGTGTTATTTATACTAACAGACCTTAAAGCCATCTCTTTAAAAGAATGTGAAAATATATAAATGTAGGACCACAGTTGTATCTATATCTACTATATATATATGTTTTATATATATATGTTTTATATATATATGGAGAGAAAGAGAAGAAATGTCTTATTTCTCAGTTAATAGCATATAAATGCATATTAATATATTTAATATATTTAAGCTGTGCCTTCAAAAAACACTTGTTTGCCAAATAATCAAAATGAGCAAGAGTATTATAAGTAGCAAGAAATCATTCAGAAATGGAAATGTGAATAAACCTATGTGTTGATTTCCTTAAGTAAATCAAAAATTCATTTTTAATCATTGTTTGAGTAAGGTAGCCGTTAAATTTTCTTAAACCTGACTATATTTATTCAGATTAATTTTACGTTTTCACTTATGTTTCAGTTAAACCCATAAACCATACCCAGAATATTTTATCAACAAGGCATCCTGAATAATTCATACTGGATAATAAAACGGTAAGTTTATCTCTCCACACATACATGCACACACACACATACACACAAACACACACAACACAACACATGTGCATGCATAATATACATAGTCAATTCAGTAATACAATTTGTAGACTTTCACTCAATTTAAATATGCTTGCATTTCCATAGATACATAGCTATCTATAATTCTAGAAAAATGGCAAACAATGCATATATGTGTACATATAAATTGTGTGTGTGTGTGTTAATCTTTGCTTATTGCACGCATCCAAGCTGTGTCTAGCAATGTTTTCAAACTGAGATTAAAGCATGCAAGACTTTAGCTCAGGAATTCTTATTTACTTTGGAAATGACATTAATAAAAGAAAGGTGTCCTGGTTGTTGTTTTTTTCACTTGTAGTCCCTCCACACTGACCATTTCAAGTGTATGTTTTATCATTCCTACAATGTAATTCTCAACAACAGGTCAATCCATTTCTCAACAGTATCTCCACCTTTAGTGTCTTGCTGGAGTACAGTGGCTATTCACAGGCCCAATCATGGCACACGACAGCCTCAAACTCCTGGGCTCGAGTGATCCTCCTGCTTCAGTTTCCTGAGTAGTTGAGACTACAGGTACACACCATGTGCCTGCTTAGTGTCATTTCTTGAAGTGGAATAGCTGTGCTCTGGCAAAACAGAGACAAAGATCTTTAACACCTTCTGTCCTTTGGCTCCAGCAAAGTCTCCCCTCATGTGCTCCCTCTTTCTCTGTTCTTCTTGATTCAATCAAGGACACAGATTACTTTCTGCCCTGCCAGTCAAAAATCTTCAAAAAGTGCCCATATGAGCCTGCCTCCCACAAATCCATAAATATTATTGATATAGTTTGAATGTCCCCTCTAAATCTCATGTTGAGATGTAATTCCCAGTGTTGGATGTGGGGCCTGATGGGAGATGTTTGGGTCATGGGGGCAGATTTCTCATAAGTTGTTTCCAACCATCCCCTTGGTGCTATCCCTGTGATGTGAGTAAGTGCTCACGAGATCTGTTATTTAAAATCATGTGGCATCTTCCCCCTCACGCTCTCTTGCTGACGCTCTAGCCATGTGACTGCTTGCTCCTACTTCACCTTCCAGCACAAGTAAAAGCTTCCCGAGGCCTCCCCAGAAGCTGAGCAGATGCCAGGGCCATGTTTCCTGTATATCCTTCCTGTATGTCCTCCAGAACCATGAGCTAATTAAACCTCTTTTAATTATGAATCACCAAGGCTCAGCTATTTCTTTATAGCAATGCAAGAATGGCTTTACACAATCATCCCACTTTCCCACTTTCACTTCATATATATATAAACACACACACACACTACATCTTATTTAACAATGAGGCTACTTTCAAATATCTGTGACAATGTACAAGATGGGAAAAATGTGTTTGTTAAAGTGGCATTTCCCAAAATTATAAACTATAGAATATTAATTCTGGTAAATTCCTTGGCGTGAAGATGCGGAAAAGGAGGGTGGGGATGAAGGAAATTTCTTTAAAACTTTGGGAAGTGTACAATCATAGTATATAATAACATACATCAAGAGTCTTGTGTGTTTTATAAATAAATATGCTTAAACTTGTAAATCTAATATATCCTAAAAGGACTCATCCATAAATTTATTTTTGTCATCTAACACTACTAAAATCCTTATAAGAAAAAGGGACACATGTACTCTTGCTTCAGTTACATGAAATTGCTGCCTCTGACTTTATGTGTTACACCATTTACTATATCCAGCAGTGCATCTGAACTAGTTCACAGAGGACCTGGTTGGAAGCCTGGAGAAAATCGGCAGTCTCACATATAAATCTCCAGTTTATTGGGCTGAGCAAAAAGGGTATATTCTCAACAAAGTCTAGCAGGCTCAGCAATATGGGTTCAGTGTGGCTTCTCAAGACTCCCAGGTCCTCCTGGGCAGACGTGCCTTTTTGGTGGCAATGGCGTTCCTCCTGTCCAAGGAGTTCTGCCTCTTCACCCTCCCGAGAAGGAGCTTGCCATGCTTCTTTCAACCATGTCACTTGGAACTCTAGCCTTTAGCAAGCCATGTCAACTGGGATCAAAGGATTTAGCTATCAGGTACCAATTTTAACTTTACTTCCAGTTTTTTCATGCTTCCTGGACCACAAATTATGTAACTATGACTAGGAGTCACGCGTGGCCAATCATATTCCAACCCACACGAGCCATAGTGTGAAGGTCTAGAGGGAAGTGATCACAGCCAGTCTGGGCATGGCCCATGGCACTATCCACATGAGAATATTCTCTGCAGTTTGAACCCAAGAAAAATATTGTCTCCCCTAATACCCTAATATTGTTTTTTTAATGAATACTTTATCACATTTTAGTATAACATTTCCTTCTTCCCTTAGTCTGGCAAGGAACTTAGAGATAGGTTTTATATTCAATTGAAACACTATTTTGGATTCATCATTTTCATGGAATTTTGTTTGTTTTTTAGTGAAATACTCGAATCATGTTCATCCAAAATTAAAATATATAGACTGATAAGAAAGCTATGGGGTCTATTTTGAAACAGTTAAATGAGAATGAAAGAAGTTAGAGTATAATTTAAACATACAATATTCAGCAACTATCAGAAAATAAAAATTTATTGAAGAAATCTCCTATTCTTTCTGAACATCTAATGCTGATGAATAATAATTTAAAAAAAACATTTGACTTTTGGAATTTTATACTGAGGGACAAAAATAAGAAGACTATAAAATAATTTATATATCAGAACATTCATTGTAGCATATTTAAAATTGAAATAAGAAGTATTAAACCTCTAATATACCCTTAAAATTCTTTTTGAAGAATATTTAGTAAAGTGAGAAAATGCTCACAATCTAGACTTGGTTAGGAAGGCAATTGAAAATAATATGTATAATTAATATAAATACCAATATCTGACTTTTGTGGAGTGCTTACTACATGCCAGACATTGTAGGTAGTATTTTTCTCTGGTTACAAAAAGAAATATTTATTTTGGAAAATTTGAAATATATGCAAGTAAGTGAATGACACAATACAAATTACCCATAATTGTTCACATAGGGATTAAAACAAAACAACAACAACAAAAAACTAGCATGAACATTGATCAATATACCAGGAACTGTGGGAGGAAATTTATGTACATTCACTCAATTATTCCTCCCAGAAAACCAGTGATGTGGGTTATTTTTGTTATTCATGCTCATTTCACCAGATGACACTGCTATAATAATAATAATAATAATAATAATAGGAGGAGGAGTTATAGCATCTCTTTTCTCCTTGAAAAATAATACTTTTAATGATAACCCTAAAGAGCATTAATGAAAATTAAATTTGTAATATCCACTTACATATTAAGTATGTCTTAATTCTTTTGTAATTAGTAACCTATCTGTAGTATGTATAGACTGATGTACAGAGGCAGTAAAATATCACAATTTAACTTTTATACTTTTTAGTTTTCTTGGAATACAATGTCCCCACAGAAATGTTTAAACAGTAGTTAGTAACTGATTTCAGCCAAAAATAAATGCTGTTAATTTATTTACTTACTCAGGGGTTCAGAAGAGGTATGGTAAGGAACTCTCTCACATCACACACACACACACACACACACACACACACACACACACCCTTGTGGAATAAGCATCTCTTACTCCCCTTAATGCTGAATGAACTTGCCAAGGGCTTTGGTTGGTAGTGGCCATAATAAATGTCCTCTTACGCTGGATTTGGAACAGGACATGGGAAGAGAGTCAGGCATGGACTGGCACAGGAAATGAGGATTCTGTCAAAGTAGGAGGGGATATGGGTGCCATCTGGAGAGCTGAGATGTGGTACCTTATCATAAGGGCATCTAGTGGGCTCAAGGGAAAAGGACTAAGATTTCCATGGGATGACTGAGAGGGCCTTCAACTCCCAGATCTCTTAGCATGGAGGATGTTCCCTAAAGGGTAGGGAAATTGGGCTCTCAAAACACCAGAACCAACTTGTAGCAGCTACTTGATCTTACACGGAAACAGCAGCTCAAACATTTTCATTGCTAGACATTCTGAAGAAATATGAATTTTTTTGAGTATTAAGAGACCCCATCATCACATCTGTATTCAAAATGTCTTTTCATTTATTCTGTCAGCTGATGAGAAATGAAATTTGAAGTGAAACTGTACACACTTTTAACCTAGATTTATCATCCCTCTTTAAAAAATATTCTTGTCTATATTCATTACTCTGAGCTGTTCCAACATTCTTTTTTATACAATTTCATCATACTATTGAATAATAATATGATAATATGTGAAATTTACGATTTTTTGGATTATCTATCTAACTCTTTCTACTCTAATATAATCAAATTGTTTGGTCATTTAATATCACCACTTGCTCACTCATTACCTGTTCATTAGGATTGTTTACAGATAATATTTATAATATAGAAGCAGAAGAAAATGCTAGAATGCAGGCAATAACAATGCTATTTCAAATGCATCATCTCTCTACTGGTGCCAAAAGAAGAGTGGTACACTTAACAGAAGAGAATTATATTGCAAATCGTGCTTAAATAATAAAAACCATCACTTGAGAAAGAGTCTCCTTCAGAACTGTACTTAAAATAATTTATTTGGGATGCAAAAGTACTTTCAATTGTCTCTATTCATCTTTGCAGTCTTACCTTCGAGAGCCAGTTACAAATCTCATTCTGCATTTTGTCAGCTACTTGAACCCAACTCTTTCATTTATGAACTTGAACTTCAATTCCATATTGTCAGAATAGTGCATTATTACAATGTTAGGAGTGTATGTCTATTTTAATGGAAACTATTTTATATTTATGATTTCAAATGAAAATCAATTAGAAGTCCAATATAAATCACAAATTGATTAATGTGGTCTCTTGCCAGTTTAAGAGGCTTTTAAAGGCTCTGCTACAGATGGCTGACTGCAGTGTTTTGATCCATAATTTTTTAGAATTTTTGGAACAGTCAAAACTGGGTATTCATGTTCTGTGGCAATGTTTTAGGCATTTTACCAGGTAAAGGATTCGATATCAGGAGGTATTACATTCTGTTTACTAATTCATTTTCCTATAATACTTTAGTAAGGTTATCTCTACTGAAAATATATTATTTTTATTACTATTACTACATTACATATTTTCATGAGTATAACTTATTTCATGCCCCTTATTTGATTTTTCAAAGAGGAAAGAAAAAGCTAGATCTTTGCTTTGTTAGTCATTAACGGAAACTTAAACTTGATAATAAACCAAAATACATCATTTTGTTAGAATATAATAATCTCAAAACTATAATTGCCATAAGTGGAAATGATCATGATCATTTCATTTTAGTTTAATTAGAATTTATGCCTTTGAAAATAAAATGTGAAAAAGTAATATAAATATATTTTTCTCTGAATTTTGTATTCATAACTATATATATCCATTATTACATATATCATACATACATATACACCTTGATTATTAACAAATCTAATATTTTTAGCCCCTAGAGTCACCCCCAGGAAGGAGATCTTGAAACCTTTCGATGATGCCTTCCTCACTTTTACCATAATCCTTCATATAGTAATAACTAAGTTTCTCAGTTTCCATGAATCATAGTTGTAATAAAGAGATAAGATCTACTTACATGCTATGTCTAGATTGGACCAATTTTCTGATCTGAAATGAAAAAGAATAAAAGAGAGACAGAGAGAGAAATATGGATAAAGAGGGAGGGAGGGAAGGAGGGAAGAAGGGAAGGAAGGAAGGAAGGAAGGAAGGAAGGAAAGAAAAAGGAGAAGAAGGAATGGAAATAGAATGGATGGAACAGGGGATAAATTTACACAAAAATCAGGGTTTTCATGAGAATTTAAAAGAAAATACAAAGAATCATTTATTTTAAAAAACCTTTATTATTGATAGGATTAAGCCTGTTATGTATCAGTTAGGATCTAGTCTCTTTCTACAAGGCCATTTCCTTGAATAACTATGCACAGAAAGTACCTGATATAATAGGAACTCAATAAGTAATACACACCTCTACCATTACTATTAAAAATATACTGGCAAAAGTGTTTGAAATGCAGTGTGAAGCTCTAAAATTCTGCTACTGATATCCTGTGGCCTGGCTTGCTTTATTAGCTTCCAACCCTTGTTTACTAGTAAATAGATCATCCCAAATCGGTGTAAACATGTACCTTTCCTTAGCAGTTTTCTAGGACTATGTGAAAATATCATAAAAATGTAAAGACTTGGGTCGATTATTAAGATAAAATAAAACAGAGGAAATCATATAGACATTTATAAAATGTTAATATGTAAATTTTTTTGTTTCAGAAAAAAAAGAACTCAAATAAAATACCCACTAGTGGAAAGATCGGACTGACTGTGGTTACTAGGAACAAGGATGATAATTACTTTACAGTGCATAGTTATTCAAGGAAAGAGCCTGGAGAAAGAGGTTAGATCTCAATGGTTACACAACAGGCTTAATTCTATCAACATTAAAGAATTTTTTAAAGATCCTGATCCTTCTTATATCTGGAGCTAGAATAGTACTTCCTCATTATAGCTGACCTGACCAAAAATTACTACTTGAATCAATGCGTTAAAATATTTTTTGACAGATACTGTGAAATTTCATTATACTGGGGAATGGAGGAGGAGGGAGAATGACTTCACTTGGAAGAATAAAAGTACTGTCCTTCACAACTTCCAAAAGCACAGTTCTTCCTCTTTCCCAAATGAACTTGCGTTAGTTATTGGGATCATTCACGTGAAATGTAGCTGAGGTTCCTGTCTGGGATTTCAAAACATGTAAGTATCTTACACGTGAAGCAAGAATTCAGGTGGAGTTACTCAGTTATTGTTAAGCACTACGATATCTTTCCTTGTAGCTGTATCTGGATGGGTATGTAACCCTTTGCATTTTCACTGAACTTTTAATTTCTAGTGATTTGGCACAACAGGAATTGATTATAAAATGAATAAGGCAAAATGGCTGCCTGTCTAATTATGGAGGTTCTAAAAGATCTGTATTTTAATTGTCATAATAGACAAGTATTCACCAGAAACCGTCATCTTGTAAGTTAGATAACAGGATATTAGATACAGTTATCCCTTACTGCTTCTTGAAACCCTTGACACCTAATTTGGATATCTGACTCCCTGATACAGAGAATATGATGTGTAGAAGAAAATTTAAACATCAAATTCTTTAGATTGGTAAGACCACATATACAGAAAGTATTAAGTAAACGTGGTGACCTGAAAAAATATATTCTGGAGCTAATCTAAGAGACTGTGGAGTAAGGACATCTTGGTAACTGTTTCTAATTTGGCAGTTCTAAGTGTGAGCAAGTACTGGGGATACTGGGGATAATCGAGGACCACTGGTTCCTGAGAGCACTGCCCTGTGGTCAACCAGTCTGTTCGCAATGTTTATTGTATTACACCAAGACCAGGTGTACCTGCCTAAAATAAGCTGGCCCCCCAAGTAGATGCAATGAACATCTCCTGCCATTTGTATATAAGCCTGGGCACAAAAGGAAACCTTTGAGCTTTCAAAAAAGCATCTGATCTGACTCTCGTTCACTCAGACTTATCATTTGCAATTTTATGTTTACTTCTGAGGGCTTTTATAGGGAGCCTGTGAATTTCATCCTCTGTCTATCATTTAAAATAGTGTGAATTTTCCTACTTTATATCCTAACTGGTTGCCTTCTTCCTGCATCCTTTAAATAAGCAAACATACTTTATCTTACTTCAATCATACATGTCTGGTCTCCTTCAGTCTAAAGCTCTTATTTACATTAGTAGAATACCTTGATACTAAGGTCTCTTATTATTTCAATTGACCCACTCAACTCCTAGAAGTGGAATAAAATATCTGTTTTGACTCCCATTTCAGATGGAGGAAACTCTGCCATAGATGATTAAGAAAATTATCTGAAGTCTCCATGCAGGTAAGAGACAGATTACAGATGTAAGAGAAGGTGTCATAATTCAACTCCAGCACATTTTTTATTATATCACTTTGTCATAGAACATAACTTCCAAACTTAAAACTTAATCTATGGAATTGTTGCAAAGATTGCAAGTAATGAATGATACACATGAAAGTGGTTTTTGCACATAAGACTATTCAAGACTCTTTAGTTCATAGAAAGTCTCCTGACCTTGCCTCCAGCCCCTAATAAATAGTTTTGTGATAAATTTTTTTTTAAAAAAAACCTTTAGTTCAACATTATTATTTTCAAAATATGGAAATTTGAATATGACAATGACCTTTAATCCAAATAATTATGTGGTGTAGCCGGGTGCGGTGGCTCACACCTGTGATCCCAGCACTTTGGGAGGCCAACGTGGGTGGATCACTAGAGGTCAGGAGTTCGAGACCTGCCTGGCCAACATGGCAAAACCCTGTCTCTACCGAAAACACAAAAAAGTTAGCCAGGCATGGTGGCATGCCCCTGTAGTACCAGCTTTTTGGGAAGCTGAGGCAGAAAAATTGCTTGAACCTGGGAGGCAGAGGTTGCAGTGAGCTGAGATCATGCCACTGCCCTCCAGCCTGGGTGACAGAGCGAGACTCCATCTCAATAAATAAATAAATACATAAATAAATAAATAGTGGGACCTGGGCAATGGGTGTTTTGGGAGAAATACATATAATTGGGGAAAACAGGAAAGCAAGATAATGATGATATAATAAATAATAATTTTGGTTTAAGACCAGTACATTTAAAGGTAAAATTGAATAAGGCAATAATATAATTATATCAAATATAAGCCTATCCTGGAAAGTCCCATTTAGAAAGAGCCAACTGATCTGGATTAATCTAATACATGCTGAATCCAAAGAAATGTACCTGGATACAGAATTTTGTACATTGAGGACTTAGGAAATGTACTATCTTTCAGAAAGTCTTCTGAATAAATATTCCCAAGAAAAGATATTTGGGTCTATCCTTTTCTATTGACTATCTTTAAAGCAGCCTTTCCTAAGTCAAGATAATAAATTAAAAATGTGCTGATATTACTATTAATTTGGCTTCTTTTAGAATACAAGAAGCCAAATTAATTTTTAATACAGATTTCATTCTGTAAATATAAATGTGAGTTATAGAAATGACAGTCTTCCACTCCTTATGTGTATACTAGTGACAAGAAGAAACCACACTGTATTCTCTAAAAAGTTGGTAGTCTTGCTATAGTTTATTTTTAGGATTTAGTTTTTATTCTTGAACGATGTCTTAAAATTGTACCTTTGCACTCTACATCTCCATAACTATACGTATAAATAGGGAACCGTTAGTTGGTATCAACCATGAAGTTGACGTGGCCCTGAACTTCAGAATTTGAAAACTAATATATTTCTCACTGTATGCGCCAGTTTAAGACAGATTTTCCACTATATAAAGCTACATATAGCTTAGTTGGTCTACAGGTTTTCTCAAAAGAATAATCATTATGTCCCAAATCATGTGGTGTAGGCTAGACAGGAAGAGGCAAGTACCTGGAACTGTGAACTGGCTCTAGGTAGAAAAAGTCAATGACACCTGAGGAGTTGAAGTAAAACTCAGTAGGAAGAATACAGACAGCAGATGGTAATGCAAGAAAACATTTGGCCTCCTGACTGCCCAACACAATGTAATGAAGGTGCCTCTACAGGCAGTACTCTGAAACTCAGTGGAGCAAATGATAAATCTGTCACAGTTTTCTGTCCCAGTTACAGAGCCAGCATTTAGGAAGAATTAGCCAACTGTTAGAAGGAGAGAAAAATAAGAGCAAAGCAGAAATCCAGCCTTCGAAGACTCTTGTACTAATTAGATGACAAAAGTAGGATTTTCGACACTTGAAATAACAGAAAAAGAATGTGAAAGGAGAACCCAGTCTGAGTAAAGTGGCAAGATACGTAAAACGAGAGTTGGAATTGGAATTAGTGTAGTAGAAAGACTAACTTGCTCCTGCGTCTCCTGATGGTTGGAGCATCTTAAACCCCTCTTAACTAAAGTCAGGCTTGGGCCTAAGCCTGGAACAAGACATAAGAATTATGATGATGAGGTAAAGGGTCTCCCAGTAGAAAGAACATGAATATATTTTGCAACTGAGAAGTCAGTAGGACCTAAAATGATCACATAGTCATTCGGATAACTCCTGATTTCTTAATAGCCACTTAACTTTAAGAAGTATAACTTGTAACTTACTCCAGGTCTTAGGTAAGTGATTTTTGCTTGGCTAGACTTTTCACAGGCATGTTTAGTTAATATTAACAGTATTACTACTTAATGCTGCAGCTGATCTCTGGAAGTCATGGACCTAGAGAAATCTTAAAATTTTAAAATTTAATTGAATACTGAAAGAAATACTCAAGAGAAAATGAGGAATAATATATAAATGAGAACACACATCATTTCTTCAATTATTCCTATATTTGTTGAGTTTCTACCTAACATATTCTAACAGGATCAAGCAACTAAAGTTACTAATACAAAAGTTTTTTTAAATGTCTATAATTGAAATACCTTAATTAGAGGCCACTAACCTATAAGAAAGATAAGAAAAAGTGACAATCATTGTTTGAAAAAATGTTTAACTTAATTTCTTTTATATTAGATTCAAACCATTTAAAGTTCAAGTTTCTATCAGGGTTGTTTCTCCCAAACTTTTCTTTATGGCATCTAATTTGGCATCTAATATGGCATCTAATTTCAAGAGGAAAACGTGGTCACCGTTCATTTTCTGAGTTTAAGTCTCTGGATTTGTTCATACTGTGTACCTGGTATGGTCTCCTGTTGATGAATTTAGAGGCTGGTGAAAGATGTGGGATGTTGTCTTAGCACTGGCAGTCTGTGATTTTATTAACTCCCAGGATCATAGTTATTTTCCCCAATTCATTGTCTCCATTTCCATATTAGCAGAAAATGTACATATTTGATTCTTGGGCATAACCTATATAGTCCTTCAGTTAAAATGTCTACTTTGCAACTCCGCCTTCAGAATGACCTTGCCCCCTTCAAATTGCTGCTTTGTGGGAGGCATGAAAGCTCTTGTCTCAGCCACATTTTGCTCCATCAGTGGTGTTACTGAATAACTTACAGATTGACTATGTAACAATAAAAGTCAACAGGGAAGGAACGGTATTTGTGGCTTTTTCACTTGCACACCAGCCTCCATCAATGCCATAATATATCCGCACAGATAGACAATATGGGTCTCAACCATGAGTGGCTGGTGAGAACCAAGACATACATTTCAAGTATTTTGTCCTTTTTCTGTCTCCATCCCATCATGACTCCTCTGGAAATCATCCAAAGAGACCTAGCTTCAGTTTGCAGAATGATTTAGAGAGAGTAGGGATGAGAATTCCATTGTGCTACATTCTCAATCCTGTCGATGCTATGACTTAAATGTAAACTGAAGGTTCAAGTTTCTGACTTTTCGTTTGATATGTACACATGCTTGTAAGAGAGGAGGGTTAAAGCATCATCTTTACATGGACTGGAAAAAAATATCTTTCTCTTCACATTTCTTTTTATCAATCTCAAACCCCTTCAAGGAAGTGAAATACGTGTTGATTTTCTGAGAGGAAAATGTGCAGAAAGAAGGCAAGAAAGACGGTCAACAAAAGAGTACTAGAACAAGAGAGAGAACCTGGCTCATGTCATGTCAGTTTCCTAGCTGAATTCTTAAGCCTCTTGACCGCTTCTGCCTTTGCTTAGCTGTGCAGTACTGTCAGAGTGAGCTTTCTACAATGAAAATCTGATCATCAACTTCTCTCCTTAAAAGTCTTTGAAAACCCTAAGAGAGAGAGAGCAAGAGAGAGATAGGATTCATATATTTCAAAGATATTATCTGCATTTGATTGATTATATGCATTTATGACATTCCTGAGTAATCAAATAAACTCAGGTTATAACAACTCCTCTCATCAAATTCACCAATGACTAAATGTTTGACAAATAAACAGTATAATTTTAAGGACTTATTTGGGCTAATTACTTTCTCTTATAGTAAATTCCTATATTACTATATGACTAAGTTTACTTTAGTTTTATTTTATTTTTCTGATTTTTTATTCTCCTGTCCTTCTGCAAATCTTCTAATTCTCAAACAATACATCTTAAAGTCTGAGTTTCAAAATTGTGTACATATTACTCTTATGTTTTACACGTGAAACTTCAAACTCAATAAGCAATAACCAGAATAAATTTATCAACATACTCAAAACATTGTTTAAATTAGAACTTTATTTTTTATCATCTAAATATCTGTAGCTAGTTTTTAAAAATTGTATTGCAAATCTTATACAGGAAAGTAGCAATATTTAAATTTGTTTTCTTTATTTTACTTTAAGTTCTGGGATACAAGGGCAGAATGTGTAGGTTTGTTACATAGATATACATGTGCCATGGTGGTCTGCTGCACCCGTCAACCCATCATCTAGGTTTTAAGCCTCGCATGCAGGAGCTATTTGTCCTAATACTCTCCCTCCCCATGTCCCCTAACACCCGAATGACCCTGGGGTGTGATGTTCCCCTCCCTGTGTCCATGTGTCTCATTGTTCAACTCCCACTTATGAGTGAGAACGTGTGCTGCTTGGTTTTCTGCTTATGTGTCTGTTTGCTGAGATGATGGCTGTGTTTTTTGTATTTCCTGAATTTGAATGTTGACTTGTCTTGCTAGATTGGGGGAGTTCTCCTGGATAGTATCCTGAAGTGTGTCTTCCAGCTTGGTTCTATTCTCCCTGTCTCTTTCAAGTACTCCAATCAATCGTAGGTTTGGTCTTTTTACACAGTCTCGTATTTCTTAGAGGTTTTGTTAATTTCTTTTCATTCTTTTTCTCTAATCTTGTCTGAATGGCCTATTTCAGCAAGATGGTCTTCAAACTTGCATATCCTTTCTTTTGCTTGGTTGATTTGGCTATTGATACTTTTGTATGCTTCATGAAGTTCTTGTGCTCTATGTTTCAGCTCCATCAGGTCATTTATGTTCCTCTCTAAACTGGTTATTCTGGTTAGAAGTTCTTGTAACTTTTTATCAAGGTTCTCAACTTCTTTGCATTGGGTTAAAACATGCTCCTTTAGCTCAGCGGAGTTTGTTATCACCCACATTCTGAAGCCTACTTCTGTCAGCTCATCCATCTCATCCTCTGTCCATTTCCACACCCTTGCTGGAGAGGTGTTACAATTATTTGTAAGAGAAGAGGCACTCTGGCCTTTTGGGTCTTCAGTGGTTTTTTTGTTGTTGTTGATTTTTCTCATTTTCATGAGTTTTTCTAGTTTCTATTTGGATAGGATTTTTGTTGGGATTTTTGTTGTTGATGACGCTGTTGTTGTTATTTTCTGTTTGTTTTTCTTCCAGTGGTCAGGTGCCTTTTCTGTAGGGCTGCTGCTGTTTGCTGGGGTTCACTTCAGGCCGTATTCATCGGGTTCACTCCCGTGCCTGGAGAGGTTCCCTTGAGGAGGCTGGAGAATAGCACAGATGGGGCCGGCTCCTTCCTCTGGGATCTATGACGTTAAGGGGCACCTACCTGATGCCAATAGGAACACGCCTGTATAGGGTGTCTGACAATCCCTATTGGAGGATCTCACTCAGTTGGGTGGCACAGGGAGCAAGACCCATTTAGGAAAGCACTTTGTCCCTTGACGGGGAGGGTGTGCTTTGCTGGAGGGAAACCCACTTGTCTGGGCTGCCCGGATCTCTCAGAACCAGCAGGAGGAAAGACTAAGTCTGCTGGTCCATGGAGACTGAAGCCACCCTTTCCCAGAGGGCTCAGGCCCAGGGAAGTGGGAGCTCTGTACCTGAGACGCTGGCTGGAGTTGTTGGAGTTTCTGCAGGAAGGCCCCACACAGTAAGGAGGGATGGGTCAGGGTCCGGCCTGAAGAGGCACTCTGGCCACAGTCTCCCACAGCCAGTGTATTGGGCTGTGGGGGATACCACTTGGGACTGAGCCATCCAGCCTCCCTGGCTCTGGCAAGGAAAAGCACAGCCGAGAGCTATAGAGATGGCAGCCACCATTCCCCTGCCCTGGAAGCTTAATGTGTTAGGCAGCTATCAGTCCCAGTGTTGCCTGATGCCCCTCCTGGAAGGACCGCAAAGGGCTTAGACAGCAGGCAGCCACAGCTGTGGTGCTAGGCACCCCTCCCTCTGGGAGCCCGGCAGACTTAAGCAGATTCTAGCTTACTGGATATTGAGAATCTACACAGCTCTGTGGTTGGGACCCTAGGCCTTGGTGTCATGGGCTCACGAGTGGGACCTTCTGATGCACAGTTCCGTGGAAAAAGCACGGTTTCTCTGGCTGAGTAGCACCCTCAGCCACCGCCTCCCTTGGCTGGAGTGTGGGAGCTCCCCTGCCCCATGTTGCTCTCAAGTGGGCCACTGCAACACACTGCTCTTCCTTCTTATTCATGGGTCACACCAGCCACCTAATCAGTTGTGATGACAGAACCTGGATACCTCGATTGCTGGTGCAGGATTCACACAGTGTTACGGTTCTTTCCTATGGGAGCCTGTGATTGCCACTGCTTCTAGTTAGCCATCTTGGCCCCTCCAAAAGTAGCAATTTTTTACATCATGGTTCAACGTCCCTAAGTCCTATTCCAGGGGATATTCAGTTTTTCATTTTTTAGTATTCTTATTATTTGCCTCTATGTTTTCATAAAACATGCTTATAGAGCTATGTCTGATATTTTCAATTTTGTCATGTGCTGTTATTCCAAATTATTCATAACCCATGTTCACCCTAAATATTATTGAAAAATGTAAACGGTTCTATGGCTAGCACCATCTTGTTTTGGTTTTCTGTTACTTGTAGCCAAAGGCAATGTAAAATGACACATGGCCACAACAGTGTTTGGGAAATCCTATCTCCTACCTGACCCTTTTCTTCAAAATTTAGCTTTCCCATTTCTTCTTCCTGTGAAGTCTATGCTGTCACCACTATTACTCTACACACACACACAGTTTGTATTTTCTCACACCACCACAGGAATGTATCAATGCCTTCTCTTCATGTTAAATGTATTAACCACTTGTCTGATATTCCAAAGAAATTATCACTACTAAACAGTACAGTCAAGTGTCCTTCAACTTTTTACTATTATAGAGAATGATTCAGAATTTTCAGAAATTATTCAGTACACACTTAAAAAGCCAAATTTTTCAGTTTCTGGTTCTACTGTTTATTAATCTTTCATTGCATGCTTCAAACTACTGGAAAAGTGCTTCCCACTTCTATTATAAATACCAATTTATTATGCAAGAATCTCAGTTCAGGAGCATAGCAAAAGGGCAGTCTATACAGGGCTATGTCATAATCTTCAAATAAATGTACACTTTGAAAGTTACCCCCTCCAGATGATCCTAATATGCCTCCATAACCAACTCCTGATGACAGTCACTTTTCTAAACATACCACCAAAAGCTTTCTTCTGAATCTGTGACTCTAGGTATTTGTTATAAATTATTAAATCCTAAATGCATATCTCCATAACAGTTCTTTTAGCTAAACTTGACAAAATCAGGCTGACTGTCTCCAATTAGATTCATGCAATTCAAACCCAACATGTTCAAAACTTCCTTGAAAACCTCCTGCTTTTCCTTGAAATACTGTCTTTGTCAACAAAACCATAATTTAACTAGTCACCCCACTCAGAATCTTGACAATCCATCTTAGGCTTCCCTCTTTCCACTCTTCACTATGTACATTCTGTTGCCAAATTCTAGTTCAGTGCCATCTTCTAAATCTCACACAAATCTATTAAATCCTCTCTAGTCTCACGGCCAATGCCTTGGCTCAGGCCATGTCAGTTTCCTAGCTGAATTCTTAGGCCTCCTGACTGCTTCTGGTCTTGTTCAGCCATGTGGTGTTGTCAGAGTGAGCTTTCTGCAATGAAAACCTTATCATTACAACTTTCCTGCGTAAAAGTCTTTGAAGACACTAAGGAAAAAATAACTCTTGGTTTCAGCTCTGATTCAAATTCCAAAGCATTATCTCAACTCAGGCAGATGTAAGTGAGGCAATACAAGGTATCAACACATGAACACCACTTTACATTTGCCTAAGTGAATTACTCAGAGTTCTCTAGAGGTACAAGACTAATAGGATAGATGTATATATGAAGGGGAGTTTATTAAGGAGTATTGACTCACACAATCACAGGGTGAAGTCCCACAGTAGGCCATCTGCAAGCTGAGGAGTAAGGAAACCTGTCCAAGTCCCAAAACCTCAAAAGTAGGGAAGCTGACTGTGCAGCCTTCAGTCTGTTGCGAAGGCCCAAAAGCCCCTAACAAACCACTGGTGTAAGTCCAAGAGTCCAAAAGCTGAAGAAATTGGAGTCCAAAGTTCAAGGACAGG
This sequence comes from Cheracebus regulus, assembly GCA_963574635.1. Classification (NCBI taxonomy): domain Eukaryota; kingdom Metazoa; phylum Chordata; class Mammalia; order Primates; family Pitheciidae; genus Cheracebus; species Cheracebus regulus. The sequence continues at coordinate 52,342 of CAUYQU010081471.1, forward strand.
AAGCATCTAGCATGGGAGAAAGATGGAGGCCAGAAGACTTAGCCAGTCTAGGCTTTCCACGTTCCTCTGCCTGCTTTTATCCTAGCTGCACTGGCAGTGAATTAGATGGTTCCCACCCAGATTGAGGGTGAGTCTGCATCTCCCAGTCCACTGACCCAAATGTTGATCTCCTTTGGTGACACCCTCACAGACACATAAAGGAATAATACTTTGCATCCTTCAATCCAATCAAGTTGACACTCAGTGTTAACCATCACACTAGGAAACTTGTTTCTCATTGTGAAAAAAACCATCCCTGAAAGTGACTGAGGTCAGCAATGTGAATAATGTTGGACTCCTGTAATGCTTGTACTTCTACTGTCAGGTATCCTTAGCACTTCCTGGCATGACCAAGGCTGCCCATGCTCATAAGCAAAGAGAGTGGGTGTTGAAAGCCCAGATTGGGCTTGTTGCTATTTCTTCATCCGTGAAAAAAAGACAAAATTCATCCAAGATGAATGCTTATAAGCCACTCCAGAGGTTTGTGTCTCTCAGGTGTATTTTAAGGTACTCCCTACAACAATGAGGGGGAACTCACTGCCCTCCCCCCATTCTGTTCTCCACTCTGCACCTAAAAAGATACTGCAAACCTTATTTTCTGAGCCTAGAATATCTGTTTCTGCAAACAGCCCCAGTACTAACTCAGGGTTTCAGTTCACCCATACAGAAAGTTTTCAGTCAGATAACCATAAATTCCACATAGTTTAACTCCTATTACTGCAGTTAACTACATCTAGGGAACAACTGCTTGTGGAATATTCACAGACTTCTTGGATTTACCAAATGAATTAAAATCATCAATCTAAAATAGTTCTCTTTTTTTTTCAAAACAGACATTTCTTTATTCTTGAAATACACTGACTTATGATAATCTAGCAATTAATTACAGCTACCTCTATGTTAACTTCATTTATTTTCTTTCACCATAGCTACATTATTCTCATTCACTCCAGCTTCTAGACATCTCTTCTCTTTATTTTTTTTTTCTGTTAATGGTTTATCCGCCCAATAGAAGCTTTTCATTTTATGATAATTGGATTTTTGACAGGAAATCAAACGTTACTTTTAACCCTTGAAAAGGGTTCCCTTTCATCATTTTCTTTTCAAATTTAGATTAATAATGTCACCTATTCTTAGAATTACATCAACCATTATAAAGTTTATCCCCAAAGAAAAACTTTTCAAAGGTTATAAGCAAATAAATGACTATTTTTTTTTATATAAATGATGTGGCCCACTCTCAATCTAATTCCATTTTCTTTAATTATTTGCTGCACTTTAGATATGATTTTATTATATTATTAGGTAAAATTCTATTTTCTTAAATAAAGGAAAATCTTTAAAAATCACTTAAATAAAAAAAGCAGAATATCTCAGAGTATTACTATTACCTCTAATATCTTACCTCTAAACACAACATTTCACTGTTCCTTATTGGCCAATTTCCAGGAAAACTCAGTTCTACCTTTCATTCAGCTGGATCAATTTCCTGAAAAGAAATAGAGCAGTGTCCTTGGAATTCATGGATTGACTTCAGAATGTCTATGAATTCTTTAAAATTACATAAGAAAAAGTGAATATTCATATGTAACTGTTTACCTTAGAATGATGGCACATATATTTCAGAGAATTCTCAAGTGTGTTCCTTGAAAAACATAATTACTACTGAACTCTCTATTACAATTATTACTTGGACAAAATAGTTAGAATTGTGTTAGACAAATATAAATATCCTTCTTAGTTTGGGCTTACAGTATATTTTCCATGAGAAAATTAACATGTGCTATTACCAAAAAAGCCTCTTTTAAAAATAGTACTGAAAAATGACATTAAAATTTCCATATTGAAGTCTAAATGGATTTAGACAGATTCATTGTTTAAATTAACTCATGCTGTGCTGAGAAAACTATTATAAAAATCATGTCTTTAAAAAGTTGTAAAGCTCCTATTGAAAATCTAATGTCCCAGCAAGATTCTGATGTTTTTCACTGTGAATTGTTAATTCTTTTTCAAGTTTGTTTAAGTAATAAAATATTTTAAGTGGCATATATTACTTTATATATGTACAACTTTTTTAAAAGTATATACTTTAAGTTCTGGTATACATGTGCAGAACATACATGTTTGTTACATAGGTGTACACATGACATGGTGGTTTGCTGCAACCATCAACCTGTCATCTACATCAGGTATTTCTCCTAATGCTATCACTCCCCTAGCCCCCCAACTCCTGACAGGCCCCAGTGTGTGGTGTTTCCCTCCATGTGTCCATGTGTTCTCATTGTTCAACTTCCACTTATGAGTAAGAACATGTGGTGTTTGGTTTTCTGTTCTTGTGTCAGTTTGCTGAGAATGATGGTTTCCAGCTTCATCTATGTCCCTGCAAAGGACGTGAACTCATCCTTTTTTATGTCTGCGTAGTATTCCATGGTGTATATGTGCCACC